>PVIU01000642.1:0-287291 GCA_004026605.1 Ondatra zibethicus | reverse complement strand
CTCAAGGCTTATCCAGCCTCCACCACTCAAGGCTGATCCAGCCTCCACCACTCAAGGCTTATCCAGCCTCCACCACTCAAGGCTGATCCAGCCTCCACCACTCAAGGCTGATCCAGCCTCCACCACTCAAGGCTGATCCAGCCTCCACCACTCAAGGCTGATCCAGCCTGCACCACTCAAGGCTGATCCAGCCTCCACCACTCAAGGCTGATCCAGCCTCCACCACTCAAGGCTGATCCAGCCTGCACCACTCAAGGCTGATCCAGCCTGCACCACTCAAGGCTGGTCCAGCCTGCACCACTCAAGGCTGATCCAGCCTCCACCACTCAAGGCTGATCCAGCCTGCACCACTCAAGGCTGATCCAGCCTGCACCACTCAAGGCTGATCCAGCCTCCACCACTCAAGGCTGATCCAGCCTCCACCACTCAAGGCTGGCAGGTTGTCAGTCATGAAGTGATGAAGTGAATTCAAGGTTCATGTAGCTCATTTCTTTCTTTCCACCGATGAATAAACTGAGGACCCCTTGGAGAAAATGACATGGTCAATGAAGAACAGTTGCAGCCTGAGCTTTGAGTCAAGGCTTGCATTAAATACTGGATTTGTGATTTCCTAAGCTTGTGACATCAGGCGAGACCCTTTATCGCTGAGCCTCAGCTTCCTCATTTAGGAGCAGGAATAAAGACCACCACAGCGGCCTTAGTTATGGGATGAATGCAAAGTGAAAACACCTGGTTGGTGCCTGACACATGGTAGAAATTCGCGAACTGACTTTGCTCCCCGCATCACACAGGAGAAAGGAAAACTGAAGGCAAACTGAAGTACCCCACCCCCGGGCCTCCCAGGCCAGAGCCTTTCATATACAGGCCTCAAGTTCAAGCATTCCTGGAGCTATGCGATGGCTTCCCAAGGGCTGCAGAAGTGCAGGTGGTTTTACAGGGATTGCTTTTCAGGTTCTCAAGTTCCATGGGGACTTAGATCCTCAAGCTTGAAGGCAAGCACCTTTACCTGCTGAATCATCTTGTTGGTCCCAACGAAAACCTTTTAAAAAGAATTTGGTTATTTGTGGTAGTCCACACTTTAATACCAGTACTCAGAAGGCACAAGGAATCTGAGATAGCCAAGGGTACACAGTGAGACTGTGTGTCAAAAATAAAATTTTCATAATGTCAGTATTTATTTATTCTGTGTACATGTGTAGAGATTGGAAGACAATTTGTAGAAGTCGGTTGGTTCTCTCCTTCCTCCCACTATGTGGGTCCCAAGGGTGAACCAGGCTGCCAGGCTTGGCTGCAGGTATCTCTACCCACTCAGCCATCCTGCCACTTATCACCTTTTTTAATGGCTGGGGGTGGCGTGAGTCCTGGGTTTCATCCCCAGTGCCACATAAGCTGAGTGCAGGGATGTGTCACCACCGCTTGGCTCTTCTGGTTCTTAAAGAAGCACACAAATAGCTCACGCCTTGAACCCCAGCACTCGGGAGGCAGAGGCAGGCAGATCTCTGTGAGATTCCAGGACAGCCAGGGCTACACAGAGAACCCCTGTCAACCCCTCCTCCCCGCCCACCCCGCAAAGTGCCAAAACACACACCACGCCTCAGGACTTTGCCCTCTATCTCTGATTCCACCTACTTTCCTTTTTCCTTTTAGAAGGATCTCTTGCTCCAAGTCCAGTGTACAATTATCTTTTACAATTTCTATACACAAACACACACACACACACACCTTTGCCATTTCCTTCTGGACTTTGAATTGTACTTCCTCTGAGGATGCCCTTGGCTGTTAGATAGCTGGCTTCTAATCTATCTACTGTCCCAGCACCCTTAAGCTTTAGAACATACTATAATCTCCTGGAAGACTTGCTAATCAACACGGATCTCTATGCCCCTTCCTTAGAATTTCGAATCTGGAATTTCTGTAGTAGAACCCCAAAAATGTGATTTCCAACAAATCCTCGGATTGCGGTTGTGCTGCTGATCCGAGCCTCCCACTTTGAGCGATAACTTCTCTGCATTAATGTCTGATCTGCCCCTGGGTGTCATTTGGCTGAACGGCAGAAACATTCACTTGTGGAACTAAGAGCAATAACAAAAACAGTGGGCCAGATATGAAGGCTAAATCAAATAAACTTTCTAAAATGGATTTCTACAGTGTAAAACTACTTCGGGATTAGATTGGCTTGGAACATATTTCGGAGGAGAAGGAAGGAGGGAGTTAAGAAAACATTGACTCAGAGAGAGAGAGGGAGGGAAGGAAGCGGGTGGTGGTGGCACACATTTTTTGTTTGTTTTTTGAGGCAGGGTTTCACTGTAGTTTTAGAGCCTGTCCTGCAGCTAGCTCTTGTAGACCAGGCTGGCCTCGAACTCACATCCACCTGCCTCTGCCTCCCGAGTGCTGGGCTTAAAGGCTTGCGCCACCACCACCGGCAAATGGCACACATTTTTAATCCTTGCACTTGGGAGGCAGAGGAGAGGCAGACATATCTCTGTGAGTTTGAGGCCAGCCTGGTCTACAGAACGAGTTCCAGGACAGGTTTCAAAGCTACAGAGAAACCCTGTCTTGAAAAACAAAACAAAACAAAACAAAAAAAGAAAGAAAGAAAAGATGCCGGGCGGTGGTGGCGCACGCCTTTAATCCCAGCACTCGGGAGGCAGAGGCAGACGGATCTCTGTGAGTTCGAGACCAGCCTGATCTATAAGAGCTAGTTCCAGGACTGTCTCCAAAGCTGCAGAGAAACCCTGTCTCGAAAAACCAAAAAAAAAAAAGAAAAAAGAAAGAAAGAAAAGAAAACATTGACTCAACCAAAGGTGATGGCTCATGCCTGGAGTCTTTGGAGGTTGAAGCAGCTGTACCACTACAAAGTAAGTTCCAGGTCAACCTGGGCTCCAGAATTGAAAAAGAAAAAAAAAATAGGAGTTAGAGTTGAGAGTTGATAAGATTCTTGCTATGACCTTTGAAGCATGAGAAGCCGAATGCAGATTTCCCAGAACTCCCTTGGAAACCCAGGTGTAGTGCCACGCGCCTGTAACCCCAGTGCTGGAGGCGCAGAGAGGCGGCTCCTGTGAACACACTGGCCAGCTTGTCTAGCCAAAATGGCGGTCTCACACACAGGTAAGAAGGAAGGGACAGTGGGAAGAGAAAGCACTGACTCAAAGCTCCTGTGTCCCTATGGCTGACACCCCAGTGAAGGAACTCACGTTTCCTGCGGAGCCTCTACCTGCCAGGCATCCTGGGAACCTTCCTCGTACCCTCGTACCATCTCATTTAGTCCATTTACTGTCTTCTAGCAGTCCTGGTAGCTAAGCTTTCTTATTTTAATTAGCCATAAGAAAACTGAAGTTTAGAAAGGTTAAGTCCTCAAAATCTGTTCACTAGAGCTGTGTGGTGGTGCATACCTATAGTCCCGACAGCTTGACAGGCAGAGGCAGAGATAGAATATTACTTAAGGTCAGGAGTTCGAGGCCAATAAGGGCAACTTGGTGAGATTTTTGTCTTAAGAACAGACAAACACCGTTGATCTGCCATTTGGTTTGAAGTAATCACACAGAAGGGTAAAAACAAAACCATCTTAATTCCAGCACTTGGGAGGCAGCAGGTGGGTCTCAGTGAGTTCGAGGACAGCCTGGTCTAAAAAATATAAAGAAAGAAAGAAAGAAAGAAAGAAAGAAAGAAAGAAAGAAAGAAAGAACATCAGTTTGTTAGCTAGGGCAACACAGAGAAATCCTGTCTTGAAAAAGTCAAAACAAACAAACAAGCAAAACAAAACAAAGGAAAAGCAAAAAAAGATAAGAAAAATTTTAGATATATATGCAAGCTGAAAGTTGAAAAATGTCAATAGCATAGCCTACTACAGGAATACAGAAATTGTGAGACAAAAACAGGAAAATGTATATACTTGTAGGGTAAAAGTTCTGCGTACAGTTAAGAATAAGTTCCTGGCAGGGCGTGGTGGCTCACACCTTGAATCCCAGCAGTCAGGAGGCAGAAGCAGGCGGATTTCTCTGAGTTCAAGGCCAGCCTGGTTGGTCTATAGAGTAAGTTCCAGAATATCCAAAGATGATGAGAAACCTTGTCTCGAAACAAAACAAAATGAAACAAAAAAAGACCAAAAGAAGAAGGAGGAGGAGGAAGAGGAGGAGGAAGAGGAGGAGGAGAAGAAGAAGAAGAAGAAGAAGAAGAAGAAGAAGAAGAAGAAGAAGAAGAAGAAGAAGAAGAAGAAGAAGAGAATAAGTTTCTGCTTGCTTTATTTTTGACCCTCCTGCACTAGAAGAGCACCATCACATGTGGGCAGGTGTTTGTCAGTATTCAGGCGTCTGTGCTGGCCTGACCTTGGGGTGTGTGTCCTCAGCAGCAGCCACTAAGGGCACTTCCTGTCACAATCATTACGTTCCCTTTTAAAAGGGCCCTGCCCTTGCCTGGCGGTGGTGGGGCACGCCTTTAATCCCAGCACTCGGGAGGCAGAGGTAGGTGGATCTCTGTGAGTTCGAGACCAGCCTGGTCTACAGAGCTAGTTCCAGGACAGGTTCCAAAGCCACAGAGAAACCCTGTTGCGAAAAAACAAAAAATAAATAAATAAATAAATAAATAATAATAAATAAATAAATTAAAATAAAAGGGCCCTGCCCACCTCCCATCTCTCTCTTTTTCTGTCTGTCTGTCTATTCTCTCTCCTCTCCTCTCCTCTCCTCTCCTCTCACCTTCCCTCTCCTCCTCTTCTCTCTTCTTCTGCTTCTCCTATTCCCCAGAGGCCAATCTCCCCTCTCCTCTCTCCCCTCCCCCCTTTTCCCATTCACTTTCCCTCCATAAAAAAACCCTCCCCTGAGCTCTGTTGCATGTGTCTTTCTCACACTTTTTCTGAATTACAACAGTGTGCCCTTGTGGGGTTGCGTTTTTAAGCCTCTGCCAGGTGTGACTTGTGGCCATTTTCTGGAAGTCCAGAGATAGACCTGGCCAGAGCCCAACTATCTGGCCAATATTTAATTAAAGTTTGCTTCATATTTGGTTTTAAATTGTGGTAGTGGTCTTATTCTCGACCAGTGGGATCAACAATATTTTACTGTGAGTTCCAGAACAGCCAAGGCTACACAGAGAAACCCTGTCTCAAAAAAAAAAAAAAAAGTTAAACAGTTAAAGAAGAAAAATTTGGCTTGGAGAGATGAATCAGTGGTTAAGAGCACTGGCTGCTTTTCCAGAGGATCCTGACTCAATTCCCAGCACCCACGCGGCAGCTCACAACCATCTGTAACTCCAGTTCCAGGGGCTCTGACAGCCTCACACAGACATACATGTTGGCAGAACACCAAAGCACATAAATTAAGTAAGTCATTAAAAAACTAATCTCTAAATTAGTGACTTAATTGCTTTTTTTTTTTTTAATTTTTTCAAGACAGGGTTTCTCTGCAGTTTTTGGAGCCTGTCCTGGAGCTAGCTCTTGTAGACCAGGCTGGCCTCAAACTCACAGAGATCCGCCTGCCTCTGCCTCCCGAGTGCTGGGATTAAAGGTGTGCGCCACCACCGCCTGGCCAAATGACTTAATTGTTAGTAGGTGTGTGAGTGTGCACTGGTTTGCGGAGGTCACATGGCAACTTGTCATAGCCGTTCCATCCTTCCTTTCGTTTGTGTTGTGTGCTCCAGGCCAGCAGGCCCAGAGCTTCTGTGTGAGTCTCTCATCCCCTCCTCCTATCTCACTGTCAGTGTGTGGGGATCACCAGTGCAGCCTGCATTTTCACGTGGGTTCCAGGGATCGAACTCAGGTCATCAGGCTTGATCAGCAAGCTTGGTTACCTGCTTAGCTATCCTGCTGACATAAAACATAAATATTTTTATTTCTGTTTTCCAATCCAGATGACCATCATTTCTTTTTCTTGCTTAGTTGCACTGGCTAAATTCGCCAAAACAGCGACAAAGACGGCATGAGAATCCTTGGTTTGTCCCGGATTGTCAGGAGAAAAGATGTTTTTGGAAACAGTCCCTTTATCAAACTCTGCTATCTGTTTCCTACCAGTATTATTATCAAGGCAAATAACAATCTGGGGGTAGAAATTATAAGAGGACAGGATGTGGCTTGACAGGGAAAAGAATCCTGGCACTAGGAGGTGAGAGGATTGCAGATTCAAGGCCAGTCTGTACTACATAATGAGATGCTGTCCCAAATGAAGCAAGAAAAGGAAACTTTGTATTTAATAAATGTTAGCTTTGTGGGGAATGTGCCTTTCTAAAACTTTCTGAGGACCACATGTTGTGATTTTTCTCCTTAGTGTGGGAGAAAATAATCGACCCTTGACCCTTGAGTTCCGTGTGAGGATTCTGTGGTGTTGAGCCATGAGCTGTTGCCTTCAAGAAGGAAAATGGACGGCAGACCATTTTGCGAAGGCTTTGTTACATACAGCCAAATCAACACAAATCATCTTAGCTTTTTAAAATTATACTTATTTATTCGTGTTGTAGGAGCAGAGTGGGATGGGACGGGCACTGTGCGCACCATGGTGCCTGTATAAAAGTCAGAGGACGACTTGCAGGGATCTCTGCTCTCTTTCCAGCATGTGGATTTCAGGGGTCAAACTCAGGTCATCAGATATGTGGACAACCATGTTGACCCGCTGAGGTGCCTCCACAGCCCTCAAATTGTGTTCAAAATGTCCTCTTGAAAAAGAAAGAATTCTAGAGAATACTGTACAGCAGATCCATTGTAATTCCTCAAATCTTTTCTTCTTGGTGAATTAACAAAGTCTATTGCTCAGAAACGTTTATGCCTGTTAGGATGAGAAAGGCTGCTTAGAGAAATTCTGGTTGTTAAAAAAAAAAGTCTCAATCAGGCTAAACCTTAAGGAGAAATACTTTTAAAGACAGCCATGGTATTAAACTCCTGTGGTTTATTTTTGCTTGGGGTGGGGACAGGGTGGAGGCGTTTCTCCGACTTCTTTAGGCTAGGGAAACAAAAACAAACGCCTTGTGGCTTTCTAATTCCATCCTGGGGAGCTGGAATAGGAGTCCTTCAAGATAGAGGAGCAGACGATCCCAAGAGAAAACAGGACGGCCAGCTCGTTAAGGGCTGCACACTGAAGACAGGATTGTTGAGTCACCTTGAGAAAGAAGCAGTGGACGGCACGGGGCCTACATAGGTTGAGGCTGACAGCCAGGTCATTTAGCAATAACTGGTAAAAGGTAAAACGGAGGTCGATTGGTATCAATTGGTGCTATGGTTTGGGTAAGTGTCTCCCAAAAGCATATGCGTTAAAGGTGTAGTCTCAAGCCTATGATGCTCTGTGAAGGGAGTGGAACCTTTAAGAAGTATGGCCTTCTGAGTATGTTGGCCCAGGTCTCTTGGAGGCTTTGCAGAAGGATATAAAGTTCAAAGCCTGTTGGGCTACAGAGCCCTGTATCCTAGTGAAAGGAAGTTGGGTCTCTGGAGGGGCTCCCTTGAGGAGGATAGTGGGACTCCACTCCTTTCTTCATCTGAGTTTCCCAGGTGCTTTGCAGTTCAAAGGCCTTTTCTTTTCTTTCTTTCTTTTTTTTTTTTTTTACAGTTTTTATTTATTTATTTATTTATTTATTTATTTATTTATCTATCTATCTATTTATTTATTTATTTAGTGTATGCATGTGTACACTCATACATGCCTGTGTGCTGTGGAGGTCAAAGGGAAACTTGAGGGAGTCAGTTTTCTCCTTCCACCATGTGGATCTGGGGATTCGAACTCAGGCCATCAGGCTTGGTGGCAAGTACTTTTACCCTGTTGTCCATTTTGCCCACCACACCTGTGTAACTGTGTAACTCCACCTGGTGGGGGAACTTGTCGTGTAGATAACAGAGTTCTGACTGTCAAAGGCCTTTTCAACCAAATGTTCCCACCAAGATATACTGTACTATCACAGACCCAGAGCAATAAAACCAAACCCCCAAGGACTGAAACTGCCCAAACCCTGAGTCATAGTAATCCTTTCCTCTTTCTAGGTATTTGTAATTGCAACAGAAAATTAACACACTAAGGATTCCATTTACACCTAATTATTTAAATGTTAGCATTTAAGACACAGAATGTGCAATAGTGTATAACGAAGCATCAGCCTGCACTCTGGCCTGATTCCCTGCAGCGTCAACCAGCCTAGTCTCACACCCAGAGACAACGCTGTTTCCAATATCTGCTGTTTCCCTATAAAGATGTCTACAAACATGCAATCTAGAGGTGAGGCAAGCTGTTCCTAACATGATGGATGGAACCTGCTGTGCGTCACACGTGTCTTTTAACCTAAACATATCTTTGAAATTGCTTTTCTATAGTTAGCATAGTTTTCCATGGTGCGATTACTAATTTCACCTTCCCTGTTGCGTTGGATAGTGGTATGTACACTTGACACAAACTAGAGTCATTTGGCAAGAGGGAACCCCAGTTGAGAAGATGCTCGCACTAGATTGGCCTAGGGGCAAGCCTGTGGTGCATTTTCTTGATTGATGGTGGAGTGGCAGTGCCCAGCTTACTGTGGGCACCGCCCATAGTGAAGGCAGGCTGAGCAAGCCATGAGGAGGAAGCCAGTAAGCAGCATTCCTCCACGGTGTCTGCATCAGTTCGGCCGACTACAGGCAATCTGATGGAGGCACTTTTTCAGCTGAGGTTCTTCTTCCCAGATTGCTCTAGCTTGTATGCAAGTGACATAAACTGGCCAGCACAATTATGCTCAATATCATGTACCATGATGGGTTATTCAAAAAACAAGAGAGTGAGTAAATGAGAGCTTTTTTTTCAAAAAATGGGGGGAAGGGGACTTGAGAGATGACTTAGCAGTTAAGAGCAATTTCTATATTTGCAGAGGACCTGGGTTCAAGTCCCAACACCCACTACAATGATCTGTAACTCCAGTTTTAGGGCATCTGATGCCATCTTCGTACATATAGGAGGCAGAGGCAGGTGGATCTCCGTGAGTTCAAGGCCAGCCTGGTCTACATAGTGAGTTCCAGGACAGGTTCCAAAGTTACAGAGAAACCCTGTCTAAAAAAAATAAATAAAAATAAAAAAATGAATAGAAACCTTCATTTTAATAAAAAGTGGGGGAGAATAAAAATGTAAAGAGTAGGTCTGGGTGTAGGTGGCACATACCTTTAGTCCCAGCACTTGGGAAGCAGAGGCAGGGGCATCTCTGTGAGTTTGTGGCCAGGTTAGTCTGTGGCATTAGTTCCAGGACAGCCAGGGCTACACAGTGAAACCCTCTCTTGAATAACAAAGCAAAATGATAGATAGATAGATAGATAGATAGATAGATAGATAGATAGATAGATAGATAAGGGGTAAAATGTAAGAAGTAGGTCTGGGGAAAGTTGGGGGAGTGGCTATAATCGGAATATGTTGTAGAAAATTCTTAAAGAATTAGTAAAAACATTATAGTAGAAATATACCAGAAGATAATACTCCTTACCCATCAAATTAGCTCCAACAAAAGATTATCACTTTTGCTAAAAGACTATGTTACTCTTCTCAATAGTGTGATAGAAGAGCTGGCATTAGCAACTTAAAGGAAGAAAAGTTCATGTTGGCTCACAGTTTGGGGGGGGTGTAGTCCATGATCCATTGTGGGGGCAGGGGAGGCACAGTGGCAAGAGCATCTCCTGGCTGCCTGAGTGGCATGGGAGGGGGTGGTGCATGGTTTACTTCCCTATTGCTGTGATAAAACATGATCAAAACACACCATGGCTTTTTAGAGCTGAGTGTTCTGTCATCCATGTATTTGTTCCCATCTGCTGCAACAGGAAGCTTCTCTGATGGTGGCTAAGCAAGGCATTGATCTGCAAGTATTGCAGAATGTCATAAGGAGTCATTTTGATTGTTATGGTTTTTTTTGTTTTGTTTTTTCTTTCTTTGTTTTCTTTGTTTCTTTTTTTTTTGGTTTTTCGAGACAGGGTTTCTCTGTGGCTTTGGAGCCTGTCCTGGAACTAGCTCTGTAGACCAGGCTAGTCTCGAACTCACAGAGATCCGCCTGCCTCTGCTTCCTGAGTGCTGGGATTAAAGTCATGTGTCACCACTGCCCAACTACTGTTATGCTCTTTTAGTAGAACCTTAGTATTTGGTTTTACCCTACATCCATGGACTCTCTAGTCTCCATTTCTTAGTCACCTAAGAAGTGTTGGATATGGATTCCACCTTGTGGGGTGAACCTAAAGTCAAGTCAGATATTGGTTGATTACTCCCACAGCCATTGCGATAGCACAGCTTGCTGGCAGGACACCATTATAGATCAAGGGTTTGTTGTGTCAAGTGTACATACCACTATCCAACGCAACAGGGAAGGTGAAATTAGTAATCGCACCATGGAAAACTATGCTAACTATAGAAAAGCAATTTCAAAGATATGTTTAGGTTAAAAGACACGTCTGACGCACAGCAGGTTCCATCCATCATGTTAGGAACAGCTTGCCTCACCTCTAGATTGCATGTTTGTAGACATCTTTATAGGGAAACAGCAGATATTGGAAACAGCGTTGTGATGCCTCCAGAAGTTCTTTTGTTGCCCAGGATTGTTTTGGCTATCCTGGGTTTTTTGCTTTTCCAAATGAAGTTGAGTACTGTTCTTTCAAAGTCTTTGAAGAATTTTCTTGGGATTTTGATGGGCATTGTGTTGAATCTATAGATTGCTTTCGGTAGGATTGCCATTTTTACTATATTAATTCTGCCTACCCAAGAGCATGGGAGGTCTTTCCATTTCTTGGTGTCTTCTTCAGTTTCTTTCTTCAAAGATTTAAAGTTCTTGTCATATAAGTCTTCCACTTGTTTGGTTAGAGTTACTCCGAGGTATTTTATGCCATTTGTGGCTATTGTGAAGGGTGTTGATTCTCTGATTTTTTCCTCAGTCCTTTTATCATCTGTGTACAGGAGGGCTACTGATTTTTTTGAGTTAATCTTGTATCTTGCTACATTGCTGAATGTGTTTATGAGTTGTAGAAGTTCTTTGGTAGAATTTTTGGGATCACTTATGTAAGCTATTATATCATCAGCAAACAGTGAGAGTTTGACTTCTTCTTTTCCAATTTGTATCCCCTTGATCCTTTGGTGTCTTATTGCTCTAGCTAGGACTTCAAGACCTATATTGAATATGTATGGAGAGAGTGGACAACCTTGTCTTGTTCCTGATTTCAGTGGAATCGCTGGGAGTTTCTCTCCATTTAGTTTGATGTCGGCTGTTGGCTTGCTGTATATTGCCTTAATTATGTTTAGGTATGTTCCTTGTATCCCTTCTCTCTCCAAGACTTTTATCATGAAGGGATGTTGTATTTTGTCAAACGCTTTTTCGGCATCTAATGAGATGATCATGTGGTTTTTATTTTTCAGCTTGTTTATATGGTGGTTTACATTGACAGATTTTCGTATGTTGAACCATCCCTGCATCTGTGGGATGAAGCCGACTTGGTCATAGTGGATGATGGTTCTGATGTGTTCTTGGATTCTATTTGCTAGTATTTTATTTAGTATTTTTGCATCAATGTTCATGAGTGAGATTGGTCTGTAATTCTCTTTGTTAGTATTGTCTTTCTGTGGTTTGGGTATCAGGGTAATTGTAGCCTCATAAAAAGAGTTTGGCAATGTTCCCTCTGTTTCCATTGTGTGGAGTAATTTGAGGAGTATTGGTATTAGTTTCTCTTTGAAAGTTTTGTAGAATTCTGAGTTGAAACCATCTGGTCCTGGGCTTTTTTTTGGTTGGGAGACTTTTGATGACTGTTTCTATTTCTTCAGCAGTTATAGGTCTGTTTAATTTGTTTATTTGGTCTTGATTTAATTTTGGTAAGTGATATTTATCCAGAAAGTTGTCCATTTCCTTTAAGTTTTCCAATTTTGTGGAGTACTGGTTTTC
Source organism: Ondatra zibethicus (assembly GCA_004026605.1). NCBI lineage: Eukaryota > Metazoa > Chordata > Mammalia > Rodentia > Cricetidae > Ondatra > Ondatra zibethicus. Next base: position 275,456 of record PVIU01000642.1, on the reverse strand, counting down.
AAAATATGACCTGATGATCCTCTGTATTTCCTCCGTGTCTGTTGTTATGTCCCCCTTTTCATTTCTGATTTTGTTAATTTGGATATTCTCTCTCTGCCTTTTGGTTAGTTTGGAGAAAGGTTTGTCTATTTTGTTAATTTTCTTGAAGAACCAACTCTTTGTTTCATTGATTCTTTGTATTGTTTTCTTTGTTTCTATTTTGTTGATTTCAGCTCTCAATTTGATTATTTCCTGCCATCTAGTTCTCTTAGGTGAGTTTGCTTCTTTTTGTTCTAAAGTTTTCAAATGTTCTGTTAATTCACTATTGTAGGATTTTCCCAGCTCCTTTATGTAGGCATTTAGTGCTATGAACTTGCCTGTTAACACTGCTTTCATTGTGGCCCATAAATTTGGGTATGTTGTGTGGTCATTTTCATTGAATTTTAGGAAGTCTTTAATTTCCCCTTTTATTTCTTTCTTGACCCATTGATGATTCAGGTGAGCATTGTTTAATTTCCATGTGTTTGTGGGTTTTCTGGAATTGGTATTGCTGTTGACTTCTAGTTTTAAAGCACTGTGAGCCAGTGTCTTAAAGTTTTTATCATAAAGGTCTTTCACTTGCTTTGTTAGAGTTACCCCAAGATATTTTATATTATTTGAGGCTTTGTGAATGGTGTTGTTTCCCTGATTTCTTTCTCAGTCCATTTGTCATTTGTATATATAGGAGTGCTACTAATTTTTGTGAATTAAATTTTTTTAAAATATGGAATGCTTCACGAATTTGCGTGTCATTCTTGTGCATGGGCCATGCTAATCTGCTCTGTATCGTTCCAATTTTAGTATATGTGCTGCCAAAGCGAGCAAGTGAATTAATTTTATATTCAGCTACTTTCCTAAAAGTATTTATCAGCTGTAGAAGTTCCCAGTGGAATTTTAAGGTCATTTATGTATACTATCATATTATCTGTAAATAAAGATACTTGAACTTTTTTCTTTCCAGTTTTATCCCCTTCATCTCCTACAGTTGTCTTAGTTCTCTAGCTAAGAATTCAAATACTATATTGAATAGGTATGGAGAGAGTGAACAACCTTGTCTTGTTCCTGATTTTAGTGGAAATTCTTTGAGTTTCTCTCCATTTAAGTTGATGTTGACTGTGGGCTTGTTATGACCGCCTTCACTATGTTGTGTCCTTTGTATCCCTAATTTCTCCAGGACTTTTATCATGAAGGGGTGTGATATTTTTGTCAATAACTTTTTCTGCATGCAATGAGATAACTAACCATGAGGTTTTTCTGTCTTTCAGTTTCTTTATATGGTAGAGTACAATTACCGGCTTGTATATATTGACCCATCTCTTCACCACTGCGATGGAACCTACTTGATCATGGTGCATTATCTCTTTGATGTTTTTTTGGATTTGGTTTTCAAGTATTTTACTGAGATTTTTTGCATCTATGTTTATAAGGGAAATTGGTCTTTAATTTGTTTTTTTTGTTGGGTCTTTTTTTTGTTTTGTTTTTGTTTTTTGTTTTTGGTTTTTTTGAGACAGGGTTTCTCTGTGGCTTTGGAGCCTGTCTTGGAACTAGCTTTGTAGACCAGGCTGGTCTTGAACTCACAGAGATCCGTCTGCCTCTGCCTCCCAAGTGCTGGGATTAAAGGCATGTGCCACCACCGCCTGGCTTTTGTTGGGTCTTTATGTGATTTGGGTATCAAGGTAACTATGAACTGGCAAAACAAATTGAGTAATGTTCCTCCTGCTTCTAGTTTATGGAATAATTTGAGGCATATTGGTATATTAACTCTTCTTTGAAAATCTGGCAAAATTCTGTGCTATAACCATCTGACTCTGGGCTTTTTTTTCTTGGTTGGGAGACTTTTGCTTGTTTGTTTTTAAGATTTATTTATTTATTATGTATACAGTGCTCTGCCTGAATGTATCACTGCAGGCCAGAAAGGGCACCAGATCTTGTTACAGATGGTTGCAAGACACCCAGTGGTTGCTGGGAATTGAACTTAGGACCTCTGAAGAGCACACAGTGCTCTTAACCCCTGAGCCATCTCTCGAGGCCTGGTTGGGAGAATTTTAATGACTGCTTCTATTTCACTAAGGATTATAGGTCTTTTTAAATTGCTTATCTGATCTCGATTTAACTTTGGTAAGTGGTATGTGTTGAAAACTTTCCATTTCTTTTAGATTTTACAGATCAGTGGAGCACAAGTTCTCACAGTATGTCCTTATGATTCTTGGGATTTTTTTGATGTCTGTTTGTATCCATCTGCTTTTTATTTATGTCCCTCTTTTTAGTTCCACTTTTGCTAATTTGGATTTTCTCCCTCTGCCTTTTAGTTCCTTTTGACAAGGGTTTGTCAATCTTATTGATTTTCTCAAAGAAACAACTCTTTGCTTCATTAATTCTTCGTACTTTGTTTCTTGCTTATTTATTTATTTTGGTTTTTCAAGACAAGGTTTCTCTGTAGCTTTGGAGCCTGCCTGGAACTAGCTCTTGTAGACCAGGCTGGTCTTGAACTCACAGAGATCCGCCTGCCTCTGCCTCTCAAGTGCTGGGATTAAAGGCGTGCACCACCACTGTCCAGCTCTTTGTTTCTTTCTTATGGATTTAAGTAATGAATTTAATTATATCTTGCTATCTCTTCATTTTGGGTGTGATTTCTTTTTTGCTTAGCACTTTCGGGTGTGTTGTTAAGTTGCTGATATGAGAGCTACCCTTTTTTTTTTGTTTTGTTTTGTTTTTAATGTAGGCACTTAGTGCTATGAACTTTTCCCTTAGCTCTGCTTTTGTTGTGTCCCGTAAGTTTGGGTATGTTGTGTATTCATTTTAACTCAATTCTAGAAAGCCTTTAAACGTCTTTCTTCCTTTCTGCCTTGACTCATTTTTCATTCAGTAGTGAGTTGTTCAGTTTCCATGAATTTCTAAGCTTTCTGTTATTTGCTGTTGTTGATATCTAGCTTTAATCTGTGGTGGGCAGGATTCATGGTGTTACATGTTTTCTTCTTTATGTTGAGACTTGCTTTGTGTCTAAGTATGTGGTCAGTTTTGGAGAAAGTTCCATTTAGTGCTGAGAAGAAGGCATATTCTTTTGTTTGGGTGAAATGTCCTGTAAATATCTGCTGAGCACATTTGGTTTATCTTGTCAGTTAGCTCTAGCATTTGTCTGTTTAGTTTTTGTCTGTATGACCTGTCTATGGATGAGAATGGGGTATCACAGTTACCTACTATCAGTGTGTGGGGGTCAATATGTGATTTAAGCTATAGTAGTATTTCTTTCATGAACTTGGATGATCTTATGTTTGGGGCATAATGGTTAAGAATTGCACCAGGATGGTGGTGGCTCATGCCTTTAATCCCAGCCCTGGGGAGGCAAAGACAAGCAGATCTCTGAGTTCAAGGTCAGCCTGGTCTACAAAGTGAGTTCCAGGACAGTCAGAGCTACACAGAGAAAGCAAAACAATTGCAATGCTCTTAGTGAATTTTCCTTTGATGAATATGTAGTGTCTTTCCCCATCCCTGATCACTAGATTGATTTGAAGTCTATTTTGTCAGATATTAAAATAGCATCACCAAAATTAGCTTCCTTCTTGGGTCCATTTTCTTGGAATAGCTTTTTCCATCCATTTACCCTGAGGTGATGTCTATCCTTGATATTGAGGTGTGGTCCTTGGATGCAACAGAAGAATGGATCCTGTTTTTGCAGCCATTCTGTTCATTTGTATCTTTCTATTGGGGAATTGAGACTATCAATGTTGAAAGTTATCAATGAATAGTCTTTGTTGATTCCTGTTATTTTGTTGTATGTGCATGGTGGTTTGAATAGGTATGGTCCCCATACACTCAAGTGTTTGAATGCTTGGGCCATAGGGACTGGCACTTGTTAGGGGGTATGACCTTGTTGGAGTAGGTGTGACCTTGTCAGAGAAACAGTGTCACTGTGGAAACAGGCTTTGAGGTCTCAAATGCTCGAGTTATAACCAGTCTCCTTCTGCTGCCTACAGATCAAGATTTAGAGCTCTCAGCTACCTCTCTAGCACCACGTCTGCCTTAACGCCACCATGTTTCTCACCATGATGATGATGGACTAAACCTCTACACTGTAAGCCAGTCCCAATTAAATGTTTTCCTTTACATGAGTTGCCATGGTTATGGTGTCTCTTCATGGTAATAAAACCCTAACTAAGACAGTATGTGTGTGTTTCCCCTCTTCTGTTTGCTGGTCTGGAATTTTTTTACTCCTTGTGCTTTCGTAGGTGTGGTTAACTCTTTATGTTGGAATTTCCCTTTTGGCACCTTCTGTAGGGCTAGATTTGTAGGTATTGCTGATCATGGAATTTCTCATATTCTCTGTCTATTGTGATTGAATGATTTTCTGGGTATAGGAGTCTGGGCTGGCATCCGTGGTCTCTTAGAATCTGTAGAACATCTGCCCAGGATTTTCTGGCTTTTAGAATCTCCTTTGCGAAATCAGGTGTTATTCTAGTAAGTCTGCTTTGTATATTACTTGGTATTTTTCTCTTGCAGCTTCTAATAGTCTTTTTTGTTGTTCTGTGTGTTTAGCTTTGATTATGTGGTAAGGGGACTTTCTTTTCTAATCCAGTCTATTTGGTGTTCTGTATGCTTCTTGTACCTTGATAAGCATCTCTTTCTTTAGGTTAGGGAAATTTTCTTCTGTGATTTTTATCAAAAATATTTTCTGTGCTTTTGACCTGTGTTTCTTCTTCTTCCTCTATTCCTATTATTCTTACATTTGGTGTTTTTATAGTGTTACAGAGTTCCTAAATGTTTTGTACCAGGATTATTTTAGATTTTTGGTGTTGTTGTTGTTTTTGTTTCTGAGACAGGGTTTCTCTGTATAGTCCTGGCTGGCCTAGAACTTGTGCTATAGACCATGCTGGCCCCAAACTCAGAGATCAGTCTACTTCTGCCTCCCTACTGCTGGAATTAAAGTCATGTACCACCACTGCCTAAAGATTGTTTTTGATATAACTTTTTTAAAACGATGTTTCCATTTCATCTATTGTGTCTTCAATGCATGAGATTCTTTCTTCCACTTCTTTTATTTTGTTCTCTTATATTCGGTTGGTGAGCTTGCTTTAAGATTCCAGTTCAAGTTCCTAAGTTTTTTTATTTCCAGATTCCCCTCAGTTTTGCTTTTCTTTGTTGATTCTATTTCAACATTCAGGTCTTGAACTGCTTTCTTCATTTCCTTCTACTGTTTATTTATGTTTTCCTAGATTTCTTTTTTTTTTTTTGGTTTTGATTTTTTTGAGACAGGGTTTCATCTTTTTAACAGCCTTGGCTGTCCTGGAACTTGCTTTGTAGACTAGGCTGACCTCGAATTCATGGAGATCTGCCTGCTTCTGCCTCGTGAGTGCTGGGATTAAAGGTATGCACCACCACCTCCTGGCTTTTCATAGATTTCTTTAAGGGATGTACTCATTTGTTCATTATGGATCTCTATCATATTCATAAAGGCAGTGTTAAGGTCTTTCTTGTGCTTCAGCTATGTTGCAATTCTCAGGGTCTGTTGTGATAGGGCTGCTGGTATCTAGTGGACATGGTCCTGGCTGTTATTGCTGGCATTATTTATGCTGCCATTTAGTCACCTGGGTTTGCAAAGCCTGTAACTCAAGGTGCTGATATCTGGTCTTGTCTTTGTTGAGTAAGTGTTTTATTCCTTGGTTTCTGTTGCCCTCTCTGGTTCTTAGGAGAGTGTAATGGCTATGTGTTGCGTGTTAGGGAATTCTGGATTCCTGACAGGTGTGATCACTGGGATTCTGCATAAAATGTGTTTCTAAGTATTGGTAACTGACACTTAGGGGTGGGTATGTGGTGGAGGCTGAGAGGGTTCACAGGAAGGAGGGTAGCAGGATGTTTCCATTAGAGTCTGCTTAGTTTCCTGGGAATGGGGCCAGAGTGAAGAGAGGCCACAATAGGTAGTGTGAGCTGGTGAGGAGACTGGGGGATTATGGGGGAGAGGATGGAGAGTGAGGTTCTGAAGCTCTGCTACCTGCTCTGCTGGTCTACTTGCTTCTCTGGCAGGCTTGGCTGGTAGGTTTCCAGGAGATGCTTGCTAGAATTACAGGCTGGGATAAAGCAATGGGTGGGGAAGAAGGCTGGAGAAGGTCCATGTGATTAGTTGGAAATGGTGGCATAGAGAAAGTGGAAGCCGAAACAGGTGGTCGGTACGGAACTCAGAGTGAGACTGTAGGATTGGATTTGGAAGAGAGAGGAAGGAGGAGTGAAGACCCACAGTAAGCTTCCATGACAGGGGTAATAGACAGACCATTGACGATGGTGATGATGGTGGTGATGAAGATGATGATTTAGGTCAATTGGCTGTACCAGGATACCTGGGTTTACATTCTTGCTTTGACATGCTGTGAGACCAAAACAGGAAAGATATACTTTCAAGTTAAGAGTTCGGCTTGCAGTTTAGCCGTCCTATGCTTTTCTTGACCCATCTGCACCGGATGTGCTTGATGACATCTGGGTGGGAGATATGTAGGCTTGCTCCTGATGTAGGCAGGAAGTACGTTGGGAGGATATACAGGATACATGTTTGCCTCTAGACCTGGTGGGAAATATGGTGGTCTTATGGAGTTGCCTTTATAAGCCTCTGCAAGGTATGGCTCGTGGCCATAAGATGGACCTGACCAGAGAGTTCATCAACCTGGCCCGTACTCAGTTAAAGCTTGCTTCAAATTTGGCTTTACACTATGGTAGTGGTCTTATTCTTAACCCAGTGGGATTAACACTACTCAGAAGACTGGTGCTTTGTTTGTGTGTCGGTGTGCTGTGGTTAATGTGACAATAATGGCACATCCCTCGAGGGCATGTTGTGATAATCAAATGAGTTAAGTACTCAGAATTGTCCTGGAATTGCAAGCGTGTAACTGCTGGCCATCATGAATGCCCGCACACACAGAGAACAGTGCCAGACTCGAGAGAAAATGTAAACAGAGCAGACATAGAAACGGTTCCTAGCCTCACAAAGCTCAGGGAGCACAGATACTGCCTCGAGGCGTGTGACAAGGAAGCATGTTCAGAAGAATGCCTGACTCGAATATTTGATTTTTGCACTTGAGAAGCATCTTAAACATCCTAAATGATGGCTTTGGGTCGTGTTTCTTCTTGTGTGAACTAGTTATTTATAGCTGCTGTCTACGTGCCCAGGCAGTTTAAGAATTTACTAAATATATGTCTACTTTGCGTCTCAGGGTGAAGCAGTAAGGCCCCTCATTTTTTTTTTTTTGCAATAACAATGGTCTTGGCATGTCCCTGAAAAATCTATGCATGCGCCTTCCTTGGAGCCACACACTTGCTGCCTGCAGAACTCACTCCGGCAGCCGCGTGGCATGCTTCCTCTCCTCTTTCAGGTCTCTACACAAACTGCATCTTCCGTGGTAGAGCTCTACTATGGTCTGACTTAATATTTCGACTCCTCTCTTACAGGACTCTATTCCTTTCCTGATTTGTTATCATACATTGTGCTTTCCACTTCTAAATAAAACCAATTATTTGTTTATTGCCACTCTTTATTAATAGAGTAACAGACGAAGAACTGGGTGCGCCTTGCAAATTTTCTTTCGTGTTTATTTTTATTTATATATTTTTTGAGACAGGGTCTCTTTATTATGTAGCTTTGGTTATCCTGGAACTCCTATGTAGATTAGGCTGGCCTTGAACTCACAGGAATCCATCTGTCTCAGCCTCTGTGCTGAGATTAAAGGTGTGTGCTACCACCACTGGGCTTTTTCTGGATTCTCAATAGTCACAATAATATCTAAAACTTTGTAAACTTTCAATAAATAATTGTTGAATAAATTGTCATTTATAAAAATTGACACTGTCTCCCAGCACTCAGAAGGCAGATCTCTGAGTATAAAGGCCAACCTGGCCTACAGAGTGAGTTCCAGAACAGCCAGGGTTACACAGAGAAAACCTGTCTCAAAATGAACAAATAAAAATCTTGACACTATAGTACACATAGTTTTAATTTCCTTCTTTCTTTCATTATTAATTTTTTTAGATAGGGTCTCATTATATGCACTCTGTACCTTTCACTGGCCTGGGACTTACTAAATAGGCCAGGTTGGCCTTCTTCATTTGAATTTTCTCATTGAATGCTTTCTCAATGAATGGTACAGCTTGGATGTATTTTCATGCTGGTATGTGTGGTTCTTTTGCTTTTTAAAAAAAATTATAAATTGATTTGCCTATAGCTCAGGCTTCTTATTAACTCTTTCTTACATCTTATATTAGCCCATTGTTTTTGTCCATGTTAGCCACGTGGCTTGGTACCTTTTTCAGTGAGGCAGTCATGTCTTACATCCTCTGTGTCTGGGTGATGACTACAGAATGAGTCTTTCCACTTCCCATAATTCTCCTGTTCTCATTGTCCCACCTCTACTTCCTGCCTGGCTACTGTCCAATCAGCATTTTATTGAAATACAATTGACAGGGTACAGACCATTGTCCCACAGCACTTCCCCCCACTTTAAAAAACAAAAACAAGAAGTCTGAATCGAATCTCCTTTGGTTAGCTTTTCTCCTGACCATTATCCATAATGACTTGTAACCAACATTATAAAGAAAGGCAAACATTCATAATCCATTTTTTGGGAATGTGGGCATAGTTTTCCAGGCTACTTCCTGCTGATTGGGGTTGCTGATATGGGGACCTAAAGAAAATTTAAGATTATGGTCAAGTCCTGACCAGAAAATTCTGTAAGTCTTGATCATCTCAGTTTTGAAACTGTTCTGGATATAGAAATCAGAGGAAACTCTAATAGAGGTCCTCTAAAATGTTGGATCATCTGGACCATCTGCTCCTATTGGAGATTTCTCAATAGGTCTTCCTTGATCAAACCTGATTTTTCTTAGCCCTGAATGAATCCACAGCCTTTCATTTTCTGTGGAAACAAAAACAAACCCTGTTCTCCAAAGTAACATACCTTTTGATTTAAATTTTGAAGTCAAGGCATTTTCAAAATATATATGTTGGGGTAATCCAGCAGCATTTATAATCAAATATCTTTTAGCAGCTTTTGCTCCTTCCTCAGCCATCAAACAATTTAAAAACAACATAATAGCATACAGTATCCAGACTCTGTGTATTTATCACCTTTATGTGGCTTTATTTTAAACTCTACTTCTTTTATTTTTATTTTTAATTTTTGGCTTTTTGAGAAAAGGTTTCTCTGTGTATCTTTGGCTGTCTTGGAACTCACTCTGTAGACCAGGCTGCCCTTGAACTCATTGAGATCTGCCTGCCTCTGCTTCCCAAGTGTTGAAGTTAAAGGTATGTGTTACCACACCCAACTACTCTCTTTCTTTCCTTTTTATTTTAAGGACTTTTTCTTTTTCTCTCCTGAGCCTGCCTATATATATATATATATATATATATATTTAAACACACTCTAAATGTTCAGAGGTTTTCTTCATCTGAATCTATCTTTATTGTATATCTCTCTTTTTCTGACCACATGAGTCTTTAATTTGCTAAGTGATGTGGTTAGGATTAAAGCCGTGGGTTTGATGGCTGAATCCAGCCCATTCCTTAGCTTTCTGAGAGTATAGTCTCATGGCAGAGGTATTGGCTGGAGCCATGTTTATTGCCAAAAGTCTATGGATTTTCAAGGTCCCTGCCACCAAGAAGCATGCTATCAGCTGCTCATAAACAACATTTAAGTGTTTGGTGGTGGGGCCTCTTAAAAGAGCTGCAAGACTTTTGCTTCTAAAGCTGAGTCAGGAAGCCTCTCTTAAATGAGGTACACTTACCTCTAGCAAACAGAGCAAACCTGAGAAATTGCTGCTACCAAGAAGCTATGCTTAATGCTGTTATTTTGTGCCTAGAATTAATTCCCAAGCTCTCTCAGGTTTTCTGTGGATGCAGTTGCCCCACGTTGAGTGCCATGTTGAGCGGGGTTTCTGTCCTGCCTGGTCCTGCAGCCATTCAATCCCAAAGAAGCACACAGAGGTCTACATTAATTATAAACAGATTGTTTTATTAGTTCAGGTTTCTTATTAACTCTTTCTTACATCTTATAGTATCCCATTATTCTTGTCTATATTAGCCATGTGACTTGGTACCTTTTTCGGCGAGGCAGTCATATTTGGTGTCCTCTGCATCTAGGTGACGACTGCAGTCTGTGTCTTTCCTCTTCCCAGAATTCTCCTGTTCTCTCTTTTTGCTTTTTTTTAAAGCAGCTATATGAAATAAATAAGCCTGTACAATATTTTTTCTTATTAATAGACACATGTATCATTTCTGATTTGAAATCACATGGTCTCATAAACATGTCTGTTTTCACCCAACTCTTGTTTACTTAGGGGATTTATTTTCAATATTAAGCTTTTGTCTATTCTATTTGTGTTAAATAGCTTCTGTTTCTTACAGCTTAATTTTCTGCGTATGATAAGTAAGTCTCTTTCATCTTCTTTTCCCCTTGTTTCTCATGTTATCTTAGAAATGGTGTCTGTGTAAGCTTGCACGGCCAAAGTAAAGGGCTCATGAAGCATGCTTCCCCTTACTGTTTTCAATGTACTTTGAAGACTTATTTGTCTCTGTGTGAGTCTGTGCATGTGAGTTCAGGTGCCCATGGAGGCCAGAAGCATATAATTCTCCTAAGCTGAGGTTCCAGACAGTTGTAAGCCATCTGATATGGGTGTTCGGAACTAAATTCAGGTCTACTACAAGAGCTGTGCATAATTTTAACCATTGAGCCATCTTTTCCAGTCCCATATTCAACACATTCCTTCTGCTCTATTTTATTAATTGCTAAATGTTTGTAGACTCTTTAAATTGATTTCAAAATCACTAGTTTATTGAGACCCGGTTTTAAAAACTCGGCCCCTTTCCTCCCAAAGTCGGCTAAAACAGTCCACAGCAGAAAGAACCTACTGAAGACCTCCCTTGAAACTCAGCCCAGTTAAGGTACAGGCTCTCATCCATCTTTTCCCAAGAGGGGAAACCCATCCACCATACTTGCCAAGAATGAGCAGATGGTCTTGAGCTGAGCCTCTGCTACAAAGATGCTATCGTATGACTTTAAATCCATTTGCTGCCATGCCCTGCCCAGCAGACTGATATTAGCTCCACGTACACTCAATATGCCTAGATAGACAGGGATATCATTTTAAGACTGCTGGCTAATTTCCATGTACCTACTGAAGGAAGGTTAGTATGTGGGCTGAGAGCTGTTTCCATGACATGTTATCATTTAAAGCCAACAAAAGCCATGAGACTTTTCTCCCTCAATACAACCCAACCACAGTTCCCCTCCCTTCACCCCTCCCCCACCTCCCCTCTCCCAAGAGGAGACTTTTAAAGTTCTTTTATTCATTCACATTCTGCCCACTCTAAATTTAAAAGTGCAAGGGAAATGGGAAAGACTACTGGGATTCAAACATAGATAAGGTTCTGGGTAAATGATCCAAAATACTGGGCAGGACACCAGGCTGGTAGTGTTTCTATGGGTGACACCTCTACTTTATCAATTGTAAATCTGTCAGGTGCCTTCCAGGAACCACCCAGTGATTAGACAGTTCAACAAACCCTCCGAAATCCCATAGATAGAAAACAACAATAAACAAACAAGAACCAAACCCAGTGAACTGTGAATGTCCCTTAGGGAGCACACATTCTGTTCCTCCAGGGTTAGAAGCCCTCATCCACCTCTTGGGTGTGTCCTGTTGTCTTCTGATATTTCCCTTTTCCTAAGCATGCCACTTAGGCCTTATATTCAAATATCTATGTTAAATCTTCAGCTGCTCCATAAACTGTCTAGCCATGAAATTCTTTATAGCACATGTGCCTTGGACCCCTGTTTGACCTGAGTCAAGTTCCTTAAAGCTCTAGGGGAACTTCTCAGTGTGCCAAGGTGACATCGGGGAGCTTTGCCGCCTTTACCTGTACCCACAAATGCTGACCTACTTTTGGGTTGTCACAGTCCTCCTGAGTCCACAATGAATATTAAGCCTGTGTCTAGGTCCTGGTAAGAGGTAGATCTATGCTTTTGTCAAGATCAGCTCAGGAATAGGGTGACTATAAGCGTGTAGGGACTTTCCTGCCGCCACCTGGGGCAGGCAGGAACTCATAAGAAACAACCAAGATGAAATATTCTTTGACTCCTACATTAAAAGGAGAATATAACCCTCTCCTTTATAATATGTGATAAACAATTTAAAGGAAAGCTGATATAGCCAAGATGTGAAGATCAAATCTACTCAGGGAAGCAGCTTTTTAGGAAGCAGGACAAACATCAAAGACATGAGCTCTGTTCTAGGAAGGAGTTTTCTGAAAGCTGAGTTTGTTCTTCTCTTCGTCTGCCCACCCACCATGTCACCCTTATTAGCCTAGGCTTGCTTGCCCTCACTCCTGAGGGAAATGCAAGGTTCTTACACAACTTAAATATGCAGATTTTGCAGGCAAGCTTGTTTGGCTGTAGTGTCAGTGTGCCCCTGATGGCCAGTGCTTGGTGCTTGCAAAGTCGCTTCTAGGCAGCAAGTCCTTAATTGTGTGTTTTTCCCCTAGCACATCAATATGCAGATGGCTCCTTGGGAAGAGAAGTAGGTTACAGTCTTACAGGACAATTGGTTCCTAAGCATGGAAGTCTGGAGGAATGACTTTGTCCAAAAATTTACAAACTGTGTGGCCCCTACCTACACTGCATGTGCATTCTGATACAGCACAGTCTTTCCCCAGAGTGGGCAGGAAGCTGATGTAGTCATGGTCATTGGACTCTAGCTCTGGTTTCTGTTATCACATATGTACCATGTACCACTCTGTAGTTTTTCTCCCCCATGTTTATCTTTCCCAATATGTTTAACTCCTCCTCCTCCTCCTCCTCCTCTTCTTCTTCTTTTCTTTTTCTTCTTCCTCTCTCTCTCCCTTCCTTTTTTTCCTTCCTTCCTTCCTTCCTTCCTTCCTTCCTTCCTTCCTTCCTTCCTTTTTTTCTGAGACAGGATTTCTCTGGATAGCCCTGGTTGTCCTAGAACTCACTCTGTAAAGCAGGATGGCCTCAAACTCAGAGATCCACTTGCCTCTGCCTCTGCATCCCAAGTGCTCGGATTAAAGGTGTGTGCTGTCACCACCTGGCTATCTCATTTCTTAAAGTGACATCATCTTTCCCTTCTACTTCTCTCCAAACCCCAAATCTCCTACCAGGGCATTTGAGGTTGCAATAGAATCACTAAATCTAGAAGTGAAACTGGTTGCTGTGGTGCAGATTATAATTTCAGTACCTGAAAGGCAGAGGCAGGAGAGTCAAGGTCAGCCTGGGCTGCAGCCTGGGCTGGTGTACACAGCAAGGCATTTATATAGACATTAGATACTGTTTATCTTGGGTTTCTTCTTCCTCTCCTTTTGGTTTCCCAGCCTAAACCCAAAGATTCTTATCCTGGGGTGGGTAGGTGATTATTAAAGTCCTATGTTGTAGAAGGAAGGAAGGAAGTGTAATAATGGTCTGTCCTGTCCCTTTAAGAGACAAGCCCCGCCCATTCCTTCCCTCCATCCACTGAGGCAGGAAGATCTTCCTTTCTGCTTGCAGCCTGAGTCTCTTCCTTTCATCTCTTTCCCTTCTCCCTCCTTCTCCCCTTTCCCTTCCATAACCCACTAAATAAATACCCACGTTCTCTGCATGGTGTGCCTAATAGGTCACTGTCTCTCACCTACTACACAGCTCCCTGCCTGACGCTCTGCCCACTGCTGCCACTCGGGAACCTGCAGTACTTTACCATAAGTCTCTTTGCTCCTGTCCACTGTTTGTGGTATGGAAATATCTAGTGTCTATAATACCTGTTTAAGGTATTGGCAGAACAGAGGACAAAGTTAAGTTTAGGGAAAAAATTTTTTTAGGACCAGGGAATTGAGAAGCGTGTATCTGACCTGTTTAAGGTGGATCCTTCAATTTGGCTCCTTGGAACTCACAAGAAATTTTTGGGTTTGTGAAAACATAAGTTTTAAACAGCAGTATATTTATATCAGAATGACTGTGACAGATATTTTTTGCATAATGAAAGATTTTTTAAGACTATGAAAGGAAGCATGAGAGAAATTTGATAACTTGTATTTGTCCTCACACCTTTATAACTTGGAGGTACACACCTTAATAACTTCTATTTGTATTTTACTGAAATTTCTTTGGTGAGGTTGTCCTTTTAAACTGATAAAACCTATCAGCTGTCAAACTGCATCAGAGATCTTTGAAAAGGATAAAATTTTACTTGAGTTATTGATTAAAAACAACAGAGAATTTACTTGGTTGGCACCTAGAGCTACTCCTCAGGGTCCTCCATGATCACTGAAGGTCATATTTGCCTTTTGCTGTTTATCACAGGGCCGCCAGACTCCAGAACATTCTGTGGGCTAAGAAATCTGTAGGAAGACAAGCCTACCTTGACCTGAGCAGCTAGGCTATCAATTCCGGTGATTCTGTCCACTGTCTGAAGACCTTCAGTTTAGATGAAAGGCAGTTTTTCCCAGTGGTCAGTGCTTGACAGTTGAAACAAATTGCGGATGGACGTTGTTTTGTGCCTGTTTGTCTTCTGTCTTCTTGGGAGGAAGTAGAGTGCTGCAGTTAGGAGCCAACCTGTTTCTTTTCAATATGAAATTTTTTTTTAATAATTAAGCATTTAAATGCCATATTCCCGAGATCTCTGAGCAGTTGAGTGCTGTTTACCAGGTATAGATAAGTTATAGAATCTGCTTGGAGAGCTGGGACCAAGCTTGATTGTACTGGCTCTCAATTTAACAGGTAAAGCAGGGCTGGATTAAATATATAGTATTTTTGTAAGAGATTTAAAAGTACATACCAGTTTAAAACATGAGAATTATTGCTTTTTTAGTCTGGAATGAGATATAATGGACAGTTATAACATTTAACAGTAAACATAAGTGCATTTAAGTTATATGTATGCACACCCACATACACACACACAGTGAGCAGGAATTGAGCAAAGTGATGCTTTTGGCGGGCCCTACCAAAAGCATGCCACTGCACAAAACACACACGTAACAGGGTCAGCAAGAGGAATTTAGAGACAAAGACATAAGTAAACTAGGGGACCAGGCAGGGTATACTTCAATAAAGATGGCAGGACTTGGTCACCTGACCTGGCTGTCAGTTAAGATGGCGGTAAGGTCACCTGACCTCAGTCAAAATGGCAGCAATCACATGTTGTATGGAAAAGCCATGTTTTTTGAGCTGCGGGAGTTTTAAACATAATAACAAGCGAGACCTAGACGCATGATCAGCCCTGTTGCTGAGCTACTGCACTACAAGCCACAGTGGGGAACAAAGACTGGAATTGAAAACAGCTGCCTCACAGAACCAACTAATCTTGTCAGTTTCCACAAGACAAGCGGTAGCGGTGGCAGGGGTAGTCTGAAGAAAATTGGAGCCGACAGAACAGTGGCAAAACACTCACAGGTGGGTGGCTGATAGTTTGAGGGTTTATACCATAGCTGAAAACGTGAAAACCCGCAGAAACAGCAAATGAACCCCGCAGGGCCTATAGGAGGACGTCTTTTCTCTACAGGCTGGGTGTGGATGAAGCCTGACTGGTTCTGGGTCTGGGTGACTTGGAAGCCAGAGGCCACTCCAAGCACTCTCTCATGGTGGGGACCACTTACAAGTAGCCCAAAAGGAAAAAAAAAAAAGAAAAAGAAAGGAGAATGAAAAACCCTGGGCTCCAAATCAAATACACCACACAGCATGTGCAGTGCTAGCACGGGAGGACCAAGCCAGTTAGTCTGGTCACATTTTTAGCTATGGGAAGCAACCAGAGATGAATGTCAGCAAAGGGCTCAACTGTAGCCATGAAGGCTGTGGTTGGGGGCTTGAAGGGGAAAACTCACCACCAAAGCTGCTGGTGTGCATAGAAGTTGGTGTTCAGGCAGATAGAGCACAGATCTGTTGTAAAGAAACCTGGTTCCCAAACCCAGGGTTCCATGCATCCTCAACTGGCCCCCTTGCAGGTGGGAGGGAACGTGGAGAGAGCCTGGCCAAGTCACAAGCACCAAATTTTACAGTAAAAATAAAATGCTGCAGTTCCCCCGAGTGGCAGCAGCAGGCAGCAGGCCATGAGACCATGATGGGCCACGAATGCAGCCCATCCCAAGCAGGGAGCCTCACGGTGGGTGAGAGACAGAGACGGATAGGCACACCATGCAGAGTGAGGTTGAATATTTATTTAGTGGGTTATGGAAGGGAAGGAAAAAAGGGAGAGGGAGGGAGAAGGGGGCCAAAGAAAGAGGCAGAGAGAGAGAGAGAGAAAGGGGGAGGAGAGGAGCCACAGTAGCAGCTAACTCTTCAGGAGAGAGACAGGAAGGACTCAGGCTGGAAGTGGAAGGAAGATCCACTTGCCTCTGTGAACAGGGAAGGAGTGGGCAGGGTTTGTCTCTTAAAGGGACAGGAAAGACCATTACAGATAAGAAGAAAGGAAGAAGGGAGGGAGGGAGGGAGGGAGGGAAAGTGAAGGAAGGAAAGACAGAATGACCCTGAATTAACAGCACTCCATAACCAGTAGCTACTTTGACTTTGTATTAATCTTTCTATTTCTCTTGTACCAACTGGAATGATGGGCGGCACTCTTTTAAAGGAGCAAAACAAAAGCATGCAAACAAAAAGGTCAATTGGATTTAAAATATTCTTTTAAAATTGTACGTCAGGCAGTGGTAGCATACACTTTTAATTCCAGCACTTGGGAGGCAGAAGCAGGTGGATCTCTTAGTTTGAGGCCAGCCAGAGAAACTCTGTCTTGAAAAAAAAAGTTCTAATAGACCAGGTGAATAGTGCACATCTTTATCCCTAGCACTTGGGAGGCAGAAGCAAGAGGATCTGTGAGCTCAAAACCAGCCTGATCTATACCCTAGCACAGATTTGTCAATATGAACCAGCCTGATCTATACCCTAGCACAGATTTGTCAATATGAACCAGCCTGATCTATACCCTAGCACAGATTTGTCAATATGAACCAGCCTGATCTATACCCTAGCACAGATTTGTCAATATGAACAAGCCCTACTGAACTAGTGTCTCAAGCAAGAAGGTATAACAAAAGTTATATTTTGTTATGCTGAGGGTCATCATACAGGTTCACACTCTGAATTCCTAACTACAGTCCCAAGCCTGTCTCAAAGGCTGCTCGCCTCTGCAAGGTATCTTATCTAAAATCAGGTCCAGTCTCTAACAGAAAGAAGTCTCTCATTTGAGGGTCAGGTTCTTGGGGGAGACTTTCCAGCCACAGGGCAGATCAAGGTGGTGTCTTTCCAGATGTGCAGAGCAGAGCATTGCTCTTGGTCTCTGTTTAAATACTGTCCAGTGGGTATCATGGGGTCTAGGACTGTATCTGGTTATCTGAGTCAGTGATGTCACTGGATTCTGGTTATTGGGTGCAGCCTTGGGTGTAGTGGGGTTCCTAAGCTGTTTTTACAGGCCTAAAAGGCATTTTTTTTACTGTGCTCATTACATTTATCAATAAATATGTTAACAGACAAGTGACCGAAACTATTAAACTATTTATGAATATGATTTAATGTGTGAGTGAGGGACAGGGGACTGAAACACACAGTGTTTGGGTATGGAACTGTGAAAGAACAAAATTTGCTAATTAGAAATGAATTTTTTTTGCTTGTTTGTTTTTTGAGACAGGGTTTCTCTGTGTAGCCCTGACTGTCCTAGAACTTGCTCTGTAGACCAGGCTTGGATAAAAGGCATGTGCCACACTGGCTTGCTAAAACTGAAGATATTTTAATATAGTAAAACTGCAAAAATTGTGAGCTCATTTTTTTTTTGCCTCCAAACCGTGTTCTTTTTTCCTCTCAGACTTGGGGGAGCAAATGGAAGACCTCTTAGAAGTGCAGGCAGAACTGGGCAGGGAAGGAAACCTGTGGGCCACAACTTCTCTGCCATGGGTCAATGTAATGATTGTTCTGTCTCTTTAAGAGACAAGCCACGCCCACTTCCTCCCCCATCGGCTGAGGCAGGCTGATCTTCAACTTCCAGCCTGAGCTCTCTCTCTTTTCCATCTTCCTCTCGAAGAGGCAGCTTCTGCTTCTCTCTCCACCCTTCCCCTTCCCCCACCTCTCTCTCTCTCTCTGCTCTTCTCCCCTTCACCCTTTTCCCTCCATAACCCCCTGAATAAATATCCAAGTTTACTCTGCATGGCGTGCCTATCCATGTCTCTCTCTCTTGCCCGCCACGTGTCTCCCTGCCTGGGACCAGCCACCGCTCAGGGACTGGCAGCTGTCTGTGCCTGGGACTGGCTGCTGTCAGGGCTCGCTGCCTGCCGCCACATGGCCCGCTACCACCACTTGGGGACCTACAGCATTTCTGCTGCCTACTGCCGCTGGGAATCCTTCAGCATTTAAAATTTTTCCATTACAGTCAGGAGGTCTTGGGTATGGAGTGAAAGAAAGGAGGCTCCGGACAGGCTGCAGATGGAGGAATGTTCCAGTCTATTCTGGGAAAGGGGGATCTTTCCAGGAACCTGAGCACCACCTCCTCTCCTCTCCTGTTTGTCTTCAGTCCTCGTCATAAGAGCTGTAATAGCTATGACACTATGATAGTGCTGTCGTAGCACTGGGGGTAGGTATGCCATTTAGCATGCAAACAATGCAGGATCATAATGACTTTGGAGCTTGTCTGCTCACTCAGCCCTCTGAGCTCTAACCAGTTTGGGCTAACTCACCTGGAGAAAGATTTCCCGCCTACTGTCCTCAAAGATAAACAGTATTAGAGTGAGGTAGAAACTGCTTCTCTCGATTTTAATATTACTTGGAGTATTTTGTAGGGATCATTTTTGTCTTATTTATTCACTATTTATTTCTTTATGCATTTGTGTGTGTGTGTGTGTGTGTGTGTGTGCGCGCGTGCGCGCGCGCTCTAAAACGTTAGTGTGCTACACCATGACCCATGTGTGGAGGTCAGGGGACAACTGGTAAGAAAACTGGTGAGAGTCGGCTCTTTCTTTCTACCATATGGGTCCCAGGAATGGGATTTGGGCCAACAGTGAAAAGATAAAAAAAGAAAAGGAAGGAAGGAAGGAGAAAGGGAGGGGATGGGGGGGACAGTGATAGAGCAAAAGGCCACGGTGGAACGGGGACATGAGAGAGGCAGGTAGACAGAGAAACAGGGAAGAGGCGAGAAAGACAGAGAACTGTGCCTGCTAGACACTTCTAAGGGGTGCGCATGTTGCAGAGCTGGCGATGCAAAGGCACCAGGGGACAGGTGATGACGTAACAGCATCGAAGGCTGAGGCCGGCTGCCGCCACCACGGAAACCAGCAATCAGGTTTGGCAGCGAGCGCCTTTACCCACTGAGCCATCTTGCTTGCCCTGGTTTTCTGGGCACAGGTTCAATCACCATACCTGCCTTCTTGCTAATCTTCAGGGGAGATTTTTCTTTTTAGTTTCATTCTCAGGTAGTTCAAGCTGGCCTTGAACTTGGTAAGAAGATGAGAACGCTCTGGAACCCACGAGCTTCCTGCTTCTGCTTCCTGAGTTCGGGGATTGCGGCTCCATTTTAGATAACACCAGAAAGTGTATATATGCATATATATATCTTTATTTTATGTGCATATATATATATAAAGATTATGTGCATTGGTGTGAAGGTGTCAGAACCCCTGGAACTGGGATTACAGATAGCTGTGAGCTGCCATGTGGGTGCTGGGAATTGAACCCTGGGTTCTCTGGAAGAGCAGCCGGTGCTTTTAACCACTGAGCCATCTCACAAGCCCCCAGAAAGTGTTCTTTGAGACATCCTTTTATAGTGCTATTTCCATGTGTATAGTACCTGAAAAATCTATGCTGGTATTAACAGTTCTTTTCAAGTCAGGATGTGTCCACTGTTCTAGGTGTTAGAGAGACTGAAGCAAGAAGGTCACCTGAAAACAGTTCAGGACCTGGACAACATGATGACATCATGTCTTACTAAAGTCTCTACCATGTGAGAGTCCCCAACTGTCTCTCAGTGTACTGCTCAGTGAGTTTGTCAATCCAGCGAAGCAGGTCACAGAGCAAAGCCTGCGCTCGGCACCTAGGAAACCATCCTCACTCCTCCATATCTGATTTCCTTACTTCCAAAGGCCAGACTTAGATGCCCAGTGCTGAGGAGACCTCCCCAACCTCAGCCTGTAGTCCTGTAGGAATAGCTTAAGGTGTTCAGCTTGCTTTTCCGTATATTTTTCTTTCTTAAAGTCTCACTTGTAGCTCTGACTAGCCAGGAACTCACTCTGTAGATCAGGCTGGTCTTGAACTCACAGAGATCCACCTTCTTCCATCTCCTTACTATGGGGATTAAGGGTGTGTATCATCATGCCTGGTAAAAATTTGAGTTTGAATTCAATTTGAATTGAATTTATTGAAGTGGTTTCATACTCTCTCTCTCACAGTAACACAACCGTTCCTTCATCTTCTGAGTCTTAGTGTCTGGGTGGTAAGCCATCTCTATGTGGCTGTGGCCACAGTAACTCCAGGTTTGTCGAGAAAGGCCTCTCGCTGAGTGGATCCAAGGAAGCCTTGCCACTTTCTCAGCTTCCTTTAGCCCAGGACTTGGGCGCACTGGTTGGAGTCCAAACCATGACTGTAAGGACTTTAGTGACTTCAATAGAGAGTGGTGAAGTGGAGATGCTGGCAAAGTAAGACAAGATAAAAAGACAGGGAAAATTAGGGGGCATAGAAGGTAAAGGAAACCCCACAGCCCTGATGGCTAAGAACCAAGAAAGTCTCACAGATGGCTGATTAACCACGTTTTATAGTCAAAGCTTGCCTTGATGTCCTTGTGAGCTATGTATAGTGAAAATTCCTTTAGTTTTTTTAATTTGTTTTTATCTGGTTATCCTGTAAATGTAGAGGACACAATGTGATCTACCTTATCTTGGGTACTAAATAAAAACTTTGGAGATAAGGTTTTTTTGTTTTGTTTTGTTTTGTTTTTTACTGTATTTTTTAAATCCCTTAAATTTGTTATGGTTTCAAAAGCAATGTAAATAGAAGTGGGCCTGGAGGCACAGGCCTGTAATTCCAGTTACTCCAGAGGGTGGGGCAGGAAGTTTCTCACATGAGCCTGGGCTACACAAAATCTAGTCTTAAAAATCAAAATAAATAAGAAGTAACGAAATAAGAATCTAATTCTTTCTTAGTTTTATTTTTGTTTTGTTTTGTTTTTGAGACAGGGATTCTCTGTGAAACAGTCCTAGCTGTCTTGGAACTCACTTTATAAACCAGGCTGGCCTCAAACTCACAGAGATCCACCTGCCTCTGTCTCCTGACTTCTGGAATTAAAGGCATGTATCACCACTGTCCAGCAGAGTTTAAAATGTTAACAAGGGCTAGGCATGGTGGTACACACCTTTAATCCAGCACTCTGGAGGCAGAGACAGAAGCAGGTCGATCTCTGATTTTAAAGCCAGCCTGGTCTACATAAAAGTTCCAGACCAGCTAGGGCTTACATAGTGATTCGATGATTCTCTAATTCTCCCTCCCTCCCTCCCTCCCTCCCTCCCTCCCTCTGACATTTTAAATTTTAAAGCTCACTTACTTTCTGTGTATAAATGTCTTGTCTGCACATATATATGTGCATCTGGTACCCATAGAGGTCAGAAGAGGAGGTGAATCTGAATCTACTGGAACTGGAGTCATGGGTAGTTCTGAGACACCATGTGGATGAGACTTTGTCTCAAAACAAAACAAAAAAATAAAAACAAAACCAAAAACCAATTGAAAGAAAGAGGGGCTGGGGATGCTGCTTGGGGGTAGAGCAGTCGCCTCATGTGTGAGACCAGCTTCAATCCCTAGCCTCTCAATGAGACACATTCTTGAGAAGCCCATGCTTACACTTGGCAAAACACAACTTTTTTTTCCCTAAGCCTTCCCCTATATGCTTAAATCTATACTAAAACTTCTCCTTTTTTTATTTTATTGAGCTCTACATTTTTCTCTGCTCCCCTCCCTCACTCTCCCCCCCTCCAACCCTCCCCCATGGTCCCATGCTCCCAATTTACCCATGAGATCTTGTCTTTTTTACTTCCCACGTTGATTAGATCCATGTATGTCTCTCTTAGTGTCCTCATTGTTGTCTAGGTTCTCTGGGATTGTGGTTTGTAGGCTGGTTTTCTTTGCTTTATGTTTAAAAACCACTTATGAGTGAGTACATGTGATAATTGTCTTTCTGGGTCTGGGTTACCTCACTCAATATGATGTTTTCAAGCTCCATCCATTTTCCTGCAAAATTCAAGATGTTGCTATTTTTTTCTGCTGTGTAGTACTCCATTGTGTAAATGTATCACTTTTTCCTCATCCATTTTTCAGCTGAGGAGCATTGAGGTTGTTTCCAGGTTCTGGCTATGACAAACAAAGCTGCTATTAACATAGTTGAGCACATGTCCTTGTGGCACGATTGAGCATCCTTTGGATATATACCCAAAAGTGGTATTGCTGGGTCTTGAGGAAGGTTGTTTCCTAATTTTCTGAGAAATCGCCACACTGACATCCATAGGGGTTGTACCAGCTTGCAGTCCTACCAGCAATGCAGAAGTGTTCCCTTTTCTCCACAACCTCTCCAGCATAAGTTGTCATCAGGGTTTTTGATCTTGGCCATTCTTACAGGTATAAGATGGAATCTCAGAGTTGTTTTGATTGCATTTCTCTGATGACTAAGGATGTTTAACATTTCCTTAAGTGTCTTTCAGCCATTTTAGATTCCTCTGTTGAGAGTTCTCTGTTTAGGTCTATACTCCATTTTTTATTGGCTTATTTGTTCTTTTTTTAAAATATTTATTTATTTTGTATACAATATTCTGTCTACATGTATGCCTGCAGGCCAGAAAAGGGCACCAGACCTCATTACAGATGGGTGTGAGCCACCATCTGGTTGCTGGGAATTGAACTCAGGACCTTTGTAAGAGCAGGCAATGCTCTTAACCACTGATCCATCACTCCAGCCCAGGCTTATTTGTTCTTTTGATGACCAATTTCTTGAGTTCTTTGTATATTTTGGAGATCAGCCCTCTGTCCAATGTGGGGTTGGTGAAGATCTTTTAACCTTCTGTAGGCTGCCGTTTTGTCTTATTGACCGTGTCTTTTGCTTTACAGAAGCTTTTCAGTTTTAGGAGGTATCATTTACTAATTGTTTCTCTCAGTGTCTGTGCTACTAGGATTATATTTAGGAAGTGGTCTCCTGTGCCAATGCATTCAAGTGCACTTCCCACTTTCTCTTCTATGAGGTTCAGTGTGGCTGGCTTTATGTTGAGATCTTTGATCCATTTGGACTTGAGTTTTGTGCATGGTGATAGATATGGATTTATTTTCATTCTTCTACATGTTGATGTCCAATTTTGCCAGCACCATTTGTTAAATATGTGTCCTTTTTTCATTTTATATTTTTTGCTTCTTTGTCAAAAATCAGGTTTTCGAAGGTGCGTGGATTAATATCCGGGTCTTCGATTTGGTTTCATTGGTCCTCCTGTCTGTTTTTATGCCAATACCAGGATGTTTTCAATACTGTAGCTCTGTAGTATAGTTTGAAGTCAAGGATTGTGATGCCTCCAGAAGTTTTTTTATTGTACAGGATTTTTTTTTGTCTATCCTAGGTTTTTTCCTTTTCCATATGAAAAACTTCTCCTTTAAAAAAATTTACTTTTTATTATTTTATGTGTGTCAATCTGCCTACATATTTGTCTGTGTACTGTGTATATACCCAGAGCCCTAGGAGGCCAGAAGAGGGTGTTGGATTCCCAGGAACGGAATTACCTCTGGTTGTGAGGGGCCATGCGGATGCTGGGAATGGGTCCTCTGCAGGAGCCTTACAGGCTTAGTCGCTGAGACTTTTCTTAATAAACCACAGGCTTGCTTCATCCTGATTCATCCTGACACGTTTCTTTGTGGTGTAAAAGTCAAGGATTCTGGCTTCATCTGAGTACAGTTCCCTGAAGAGAAAGAGCCAAACTGCCTCTCATGCTGATGCTGCGAGGACTCAAGAGTCTGGGTGGGGCACTATGCAAGATGACTTCAAAGCTGTCAGGTACAGGAATTAGGGAGAGAAGGAGCTGTTCTGTAACTGGATAAAGTTCATTTTGGGAAACCCAGGAGACCTCCCTTATCCCTACGCCGTATTAAAAACTCCCAGAAATAGTGGGGAAGGATTTGAGTGTGGTTAGACTTCCCAGAAATGAAGGTGTCGACAGTCAGAGAGATGCCATTTTTACCATCACTGTGACCATATTTTATTCCACAGAGGGATAAACTGACAACATGGATTATATTAAGCTGTGTTTGCCATTTGAAGACACTAAGTATATTAAAAATATTTGTATTTGAAGAACTAATTTGTATTTGGGTAAAGGGCTCTGACTAATTTTGTGGTGACAGTTTATAACAAATGTTTAGTTTTTATATAACAGAATAGTTACCACAAATCTAAATGTTACTGATTTCTTTCTTTTTTGTTTTTAAGACAGACTCTTACTATGAAGCTCTGACTGTCCTGAAATTCACTTTGTAGAGCAGCCTGGACTCAAACTCACAGAGAT
Organism: Ondatra zibethicus; assembly: GCA_004026605.1. NCBI lineage: Eukaryota > Metazoa > Chordata > Mammalia > Rodentia > Cricetidae > Ondatra > Ondatra zibethicus. The sequence continues at coordinate 250,924 of PVIU01000642.1, read as the reverse complement.
CCACCTGCTTCTGCCTCCTGAGTGATGGGATTAAAGGTGTGCACCACTATGGCCGGCTAAAATAGACCCTCCCCTTCTCTCTCTCTCTCCCTCTGTCTCTCTCTATCCCTCCCTCCCCCTCTCTGTCTCTCTCTCTTTTTTAGACAAAGTTTCTCTATGTAGCCTTGGCCATCCTGGAACTTGTTGTGTAGACCAGGCTGGCCTCAAATTTAGAGAGAGCTGCCTGCCTCTTCCTCCCAAGTGCTGGGATTAAAGGAGTGCATTGCCACCACCGCCTGGCATGGCAGCTTTTTTCTTTCAAGGGTCACCTGAGGGATTCTAGACCCCATACAAACTCTTTCGATCTTCAAAAGTACTCCACACTAAGCTGGCCTGTAACAGGCAGGCAATTGAATTCTCAGGCTGCCATCTGCTGCCCTAACTCTATGGATGTTCAGCTTTGGAAATCCCTGCACAGCTAGCCTGACCTCCTTTCTCAGGTGCTCTCCACTCGTATTAACCCCAAGGATATGCTCTGCTCTGACCCATCTTTTCTGCTCTTAGGAAAACCTGGGAACGGTGCCCTATGTCATTTAAAGAAGGCATTCTTTGGTCAACAGTAGCATCAGGCAATCTTGCTGGATTCTAGCTGTGAGGGTTTCTGAGGTTTATTATAGTTACCTCAGAGGCCTCTTCCCCTATGCCAAGTGACTTGCTAGGTCTAGGGCTTATCTGATGTACACTGTTGGTGTTTGGTTGGTTTTGAGACTAGAACTCACTGGGTTGGACAAGCTGTCTTTGAACTCATGCCAATCACTCTACCTCAGCCTCTAGAGTACTGGGGATTAGAAGTGCAATCTGCTACACCCATCCTTGTCTGGTGCTTTTAGAAAGAAACCACACCCAGCGTGCAGCAAAGTGTGCAGAGACCAAGTAATCTTTAATTTGGTTTATATGGGCTATACATTTCTGCCAGTGACTGTGTTTCCACAGGTCGTAAATAGAGATCAGACTTCTAACACAGAGGCCCTAATCTAAAGTCTTAATGGTTAATTCTCAATAACCTAAAAGAACTATCTGGGGCTACTTAACACCACAGCATTGCCATTCATGGGCTTCCCGTTGAACACCTAAAGTGTACAGAATTTGCCTAATCCCTAAGATCAGGCCAGGCACCGCAGAGTTAACTGTGATGCAGCCACACCCATTGTTAAGTGCTATGGCCCAGAGTCACACAGAAGTTCTGACTACCTACACTTTGACGTGCATGTGAGTCACCTGAGAATTTGGGGGAAATGTAGATTCCTACTTGGTAGATTTGAATGGGTTGGAAAGCCCATTTCTAAGTTCCAAGCGCTGCTGACTCAGCCGGCCCAGGGGTTGTACTTTGAGTAGCAAGACTCTGGAGGCAGGAGAGTAGATGGAGACCACTGAAGAGCTCCAGTGCGACCCCATGAACACAGTTCGCTTGCATCTAGGAAGGAAGACACCCTTAAAGAAAATAGCCGTACCACTCATCCATTTGACCCTGGTCATGGGCAGCTGCCAGGGAAGAGATACTTTTTTATATAAGAAAGCAAAGGAAGAGTATTCCTCTCTTGGGGCCCCTTCTACTCTTAGGATTTTTACCCCTTACATCGCGTTAACATATCTATGTTCTCTCTGGGAGGAAAAATAAATGGAACCAGTCAGTGCTCAAGAGTAATCCAGACATATGTAGGTGTTTCCAATCCATAGCGTGCGTGCACACACACACACATACACCCTTTATCTAGTCATACCTCATGCCTCACAACTGCCCAGCAATGCTGATGCTGATGGACCTCCAGCTGAGACCTCTGTCTCAGGTTGGGCAGAAAAGAGGGAATGTAATTGTTTAATGGCTTAACAAGGGTTGGTTCTGGACAGCTAGGCTATTCAGAGAATGTGATGGGTGTGTTTCCAATCCCTGTCTGCTGTCCAGGTTATTAGCAGCGCAGTGGACTTGGCTCTGAGTCAACATCCTCCTCGATCCCTACTCAGTTACTATCTAGTGAGGAAGCAGTGCCTGAGGAAGCAAGATGGAACAATGAATTAACTCTTCAAAATACCATGGCAAATGTTTGTGTTGGGCACCCCTGCAAGAGAGTGGGAAATAAGCTTAGGACTTAGACACCACCCTACAGACAAGTGGACTGGGTGCTGGGACTTTTCCAGGTGGAGGAGAAGGCCTGGGGGAATACTCTAACCTGAAATCTAGGACAGGCTTCCTTTGGGACATGCTAGGAAGAGGGGGCAGAACCAGAGCAGACTGTCCTCCCACCGCTCCGCCAAGACAGGGTTTCTCTGTGGAGCCCTGGCTGTTCTGGCGCCCTCTGTAGACCAGGCTGGCAGCTACACATCCACCTGCTCCCCAAGTGCTGATATTAAAGGCATATACTTCCACAAGCAGCTGAGACTGATACTTTAGCCAAGGTTTCCTAAAGGACATCAAAACGGAATAACGGTTCTTCCTGAATGTTGGGTAAACCCGTGGTCAGATGGGTGCCTGTTGAGCTGTGCAGATTTTATTTTGCGTTTAAAGTTTCTCTGAGTGGTCTGCTGGTGCGTGTCTGAGTGATCTCCTGTGGAGTGCTTGTGTAGGCTATGCACACACTGCCACTGAGTTATGTCTCCAGGCCCTCTCTTAGTGATTTTTAAAGTATGTCTAGGGCAGGTGAAATGCCAAACTGAATAAGCGGAGTTCAATCCCTGAGACCCACAGGGCAGGGGGAGAGAACTGAACCCCACAGGTTGTCCTCCGACTCACACACGCATTCTGGAGCAGGCTTATGTTAGTTCCACTGGACAAGAATAAGGCCACTACCATGATTCTGAGCCAAATTTTAAGCTAGCTTTATTAAATACTCACCAGGACCATGGACACTGACTAGGTCCATTCCCCAAACCCATGCTCAGAACATGACTCCAAATTACATCAGTCAGGGGCTTATAAAGGTAAACCACACAAGGCTACATACTTCCCGCCTTTGTTCAATCACACTTGGGACAACCAAGCTTGTTTGCCGAAGCAAAAACATGCTTTGTTATCGTCCATGAACAATAGTCCTTAGAATACCAGGAAGTTATCTGTCCTTGGGCAAGTGGGAGCTTACAGATTAAAGGCATTTTTGCTTTATAGATCTTTTAAGCACAGTAATTTAAACTTTAAACATAATGTTAGCCATCGCACTTTAACCCCCCCCCACACACACAGTGTTTCTAGTGAAGTTAAAAGTAGATAGTAAAGAATTGATTGGAGCCGGGAGGTGGTGGCGGCTAGTGCACACGCCCTCACCCCGCCACCCCCCACCCCACCCCCAATCCCCCACCCCCCACCCTCCACCGCTGCCGAACTAGCTCTTGTAGACCAGGCTGGTCTCAAACTCACAGAGATCCGCCTGACTCTGCCTCCCGAGCGCTGGGATTAAAGGCATGCGCACCACTGCCTGGCCCCAGTGCGCTCCGTTTTTCCCAGCATTCAGGAGGCAGAGACAAGCAGATCTGTGAGTTTGAGGCCAGCCTCAAATGAACAGAGTGGGTTCCAGGTCAACTAGGGCTACATAGAGGAAAGCCTGTCTTGAAAAACCAGAAAAAAAAATTGAGATGACGAAAGGTAACGTTCCTGAGCTTCTCTAAGACCTTTGCACTGGAAAGCGATCAAAGACAGATCCTAGGGCTCCAGGGTCAGGCCTGCTGACTAGGGGCAACTCTAAGAGTAGGAAGGGGCACAGATGTCATCTAGTAATCCAAGCCTACAGTGTGAGCTCTATCCTTGACATATATAATCTCGTCGGATATGAAATTGACAGGGTTTATACAAGTTACTTAGTACAACCTCCTTCATTCTCTCCCAGTCCTCGGTTACTGAAGAACATTGATCTCACGCTCTGGAAAATACCAAAGGGGCACTATTACATAAGAAATCAATTCATACTACTGTGTAAAGAGTTCTTCAAAAAATTATCATGGATAATGCTGCTTTGGTGTGTCACTTGAGTAGAGGAAATGATTGAGGAACCACAGAGAGCAGGAAGAGCAGGAGTGGGGTGGCGGCGGGGTGTGTGTGTGTTCGTTGTCCTTAAGAGAAGAAACAAATACAGGAAGAGGCAACTAGCCCAGCAGCTGCCTTTGATTTGGCGTATTTCGCTTCTCCTAGGAAGAGGTGAACAGAAGTTACTTATGACGCTATTTTTAGAGCTGTTTTCAGAATGTGACTCTCAGGATGAAGATATCTTGGGCAGCAAGGCAGAGCCGTCTCAAAGCAGGTGTGTGGGTCCGCATGACAATGAGGCCAGGCCCAATTTGACAAGGAGGCAAAAGCGGCCATAGCCGGGGCTTTCATCACCAGAGAGACCTGGTTCCCGCCCTCGCGGCTTGTTAGCTGTGAGACAAGTTAGCAAAGTGAGCCAATCTTCCTGGACTCAGCTTCTACCCTATAAAATGGAAACGAAGGCAGTTGTTCAGCAGACCTAAAAGAGCTGAGGAATTTGGAGGAGGTAAAGGCTGTAAGACGGAATCTGGCCCCAGTGTGAGCCACTTCGGTGCCTGCCTCCACATCCGGTCTGGACATCCCGTTTCCGCCCTTCCTGCCTTCGTTTCCCATGTTGCTCTGAGGTGCTCCTCTGCTAGAGGCAGGTCTTCTCACTGGAGAAGAAAACCATAGTGAAGATGTGGTAAGGGTGGAGCTTCTGAGGAGAGATGGCTAATGTTTGTGCTTTGCACTCGGGAGGCAGAGGCAGGTGGATCTCTGTGAGTTCAAGGCCAACCTAGTCTACAAAGGAAGTTCCAGGACAGGCCCCCAAACTACAGAGAAACCCTGTCTCGAAAAACCAAAGCAAAAGAAAAAATTTATTTTTATTTATATGTAGGTGTGTGTGTGTGTGTGTGTGTGTGTGTGTGTGTGAAGAGGTCAAGAAGAGGTCTTGGATTCCTAGAGATGGAGTTCTGGAAGAGCAGCAAGGACTATTTGTTATTTCTTTCTTATGTGTATATGTGTGTGTGTGTGTGTGTGTGTGTGTGTGTGTGTGTGTGTGTGTGTGTATGCACATGAATGTAGAAGACCAGAAGATTCCCTGGAGCTGGAGTTGGTTGTGAGTCACCTAACATGGGTGCTAGGAAGTAAACTCAGGCCCCTGGAAAAGCAGCAAGTGCTCGCTCTTAACCACTGAGCCATCTCTCCAGCCCCACAGCAAGCTAAGCCATTTTAGCTACTCCTAACTGCTAAGCTATCTCGCTAGCCCCCATTAGCCACTTTTAACCCAAACTGAGATTTCTAATAGCTCTAAGAGATTTCTAAGACCACTTTCATTATAATAAAACATAGATGCCATAAAATTTAGCATTTTCATTATTTTTAGCTGTCAGGTTCAATGATGGTAAGTAGATTTGCTCTGTTGTGTACCACTCGCTCTCTAGAAATATTTGTTGGTCCCATCCCCAAATTCCATGCACATCTAACAATAAGACTCCATTCCTTGATCTGCCATCCTTAGGACTCAATTCTGAATTCTGTCTCTGAGAATTCTAGTTATCCCTAGACTATAAGTGGAGTCATATAATAATTGAGATTTTCATATGGAGAAATATTTTAAAGAAAAATTTATGTTACTGACTGGCTATACTGAGTATTCTGATGTCACACACACACACACACACACACACACGTCTAAAAACCTGAACTCACAGCTCTAGTCACAGCTTATACAATTATAAAAACAATTTATCACACTAACCCAAAACCCCCACACAATCTCATACAATTGAATGTGAGAGATGAAGCCTCGCTAAACACAACCTCAACATTACTTAATAACAGAAATAGCCTTAGTCCTGGTTCTATATTTAATGTGTGTTTGCGTTTTAGCGTCACTTGTTTTAATGCAGAGTGTTTACACGTGTATGTTATAGAAGGTGTCGCGAGTAGCATCGACTCACAGCTGTGTCTGATAGTGCAGAATTATCTGCCGTCTCACTTAACTATAACACAGCTGGCAAGCAGTTATGGGGGAGGGTCAAAGTTAATGAGGTGTTACTAGCTAATAGCATAAAATTATCTTTCCTTGGCGATAAAACTAATGCAATCATTAATGGTGTTATTGAAGAACTGGGAATATGTAAGCCAATTCCCCTTAGAATCGGAGAACAGGAAACACCTGAGTTGTGAATGCCCACTGCATTTGCTGCTAATTAATTTCTGCATGTTGGTATTTGCAGAGACAAACCCCGAGCTATAGAATCTGAGCACAAGATTATCAGCTAGGGCCAGCTTCTCTTGAGTTTAGCCTAGCTGAACAATAATTCTGATTAAAACTTAGTAGCTTGAAGCAATATTTGGCTCACAGATCTAAGGCAGGGCCTGGCCTTGGTGGGGACAGCTCACCTTTGCTCCACTAGACCCTGATTGGGTGGCTCACAGAGCAGGGGCTGGGATCATCTAAGGCAGGTGAACATTTTCTGTAAAGGACCAGATAATAAATTATCCATGTCTTTGTGGATCTCAGGGACTATGTTATCATTTCTGCCACGGTCCTGAAAAGGCAATTATAGACCAATAAGTGAGTTAGAGAGTTTATTTATTTAACATAGTCAATAGGCTGGATTTGGGGCACACGTTAAAATGCACAGTTCTGCAGGGTGGTGGGGAGCACACCTTTAATCCCAGCATTCAGGAGGCAGAGGCAGGTGATCTCTGTGAGTTCAAGGCCAGCCTGGTCTACAGAGTGAATTTCAGGCCACTCAGAGACATACCGTGAGACCTTGGCTCAAATAAATTAATAACAATAATCATCTGCAGCCCTGATCTGAAACTCCGTTTGCTAACACTTCTGAGCACGGATGCCGGCTGCTGGCTGGAACTAGGGTTGAGCCTGTCCATGTGGTTTCTCTGTGGAGCCTGAGTTTCCTTACAACACTAGCTGTGTTCCAAGGTCAAGGGTTCAGAAAGAGCCAGGCAGAGAGAAATACCATTATTTTTTAAATAACTTTACCTGAAAAGTCAGTAAATGTCACTTATACTGTAACTTCCTCCTACCTCTCTTTCTCTCTCCCTCCCTCTCTTTCTCCCTCCCTTTCCTCTCTGTATTTTTCTTTCTTTCTTCCTTTCTTTTGAGACAGGGTCTAACTATGCAGCTCTGGCTGTTCTGAAACTTACTATGTAGACCAGGCTAGCCTCAAACTCACAGAGATCCGCCTGGCTCTGCTTCCCAAGTGCTGAGATTAAAAGCATGCATCACCACCACCTGGTTTATTTTTTATTTTGTTCATTTATTTATTATTAGTGTGTGTGCATACTTGCTGAAACCAGAAGACAGCTTTCTGAAGTTGGTTCTCTCCTTCTACCATGTAGGGCCCAGGAAGTGATCTTTATCCACTTTACCATCTCAAAAGCCCCCACACTCTTTGTTGAGGGCTTCAGAAAGGCCCACTGAGGTTGAGGAGAGGAGACAGAGGCATCTCTTTCTGATAACACAGTGGCAAGATTCTAGGAATATTGTTGAGATCATTTATGAAAACTACAGCCTTCCGCACTGGTCATGTACTGTGGGGTGAATGAGTTTCCCCAGCTTGTTTCCTTTTCCTTCCTTCCTTCCTTCCTTCCTTCCTTCCTTCCTTCCTTCCTTCCTTCCTCCCTCCCTCCCTCCCTCCCTCCCTCCCTCCCTCTTTCTTTCTTTCTTTCTTTCTTTCTTTCTTTCTTTCTTTCTTTCTTTCTTTCTTTCTTTCTTTCCTGAGACAAGATTTCTCTGTGTGTAGCCCTAGCTGTCTTGGAATTCACTCTGTAGACCAGGCTGGCCTCAAACTCAGAGATCTCCACCTCCTCTGCTTCCTGAGTGCTGGGATTAAAGGCATCAGTCGCCACCCGACTCTTTTTCTTTTATATCCAAAGTATTTCAAAATTCTTACTTACACAGCAGTGCAAAGTATTTATCCCATTTCAAAAACTCTGGTCTCAGATTCAGGACAGAGGGGCACACGACATCTTTTCAGCCCTTTGTAAAGCACACAGCATCTTTTTAGTCCTTTGCAAAACCCATTCCTAGAGCAAAAGATCAAAGTTACATCATCAAAGGCTGCCCAGGTTGCAAGAGTCTTCTCCCTGAAACTCCCCCGGGAAGCTCAAGGATTTGATTGAGGCCTTTCCTTGCAGACACCACTAAAAGCCGAGGATTTTTCTGAGCCATTTTCAGTGGCAAGGCAGCTTGTCAGCAGCCTTTCCACAGCAGTGTGAGAGAAAGTTCTCTACTTGTTATGTGTGATGTGCCTCGGGTTTGTGGAGCATCTTCTAAGAGGCGTTCTTGGGCTTTTGCTCGGTCCCCAGTCTGACATGTGGCACAACCTGAAGTTGGTAGAAAAGAAGCAGGAGAGCCTTGCCCTCATAGGCCAGTGCTCTCTCTTCACTCCGACTATCCAAACCAATAGCTCGCAAGACTTCTGCTTTCTGTGACAAAGTCCCTGTGGGGATCTTTATGTGTGTGAAGTATGTATGTGTATATACATACCACAGCACACATGTAGGGGTCTGAGAACAAAACTGGAGGGAGTTGATTCTTTCCTTCCACCAAGTGGGTCCCAGAAATCAAATTCAGGTCATCAACCTTGGTGGCAAAGGCCTTTTCCCAGTGAGTCACCTCCACCTGTGTCTGTGGAGACCTTTGTTGAACATTCTTAGTCATGGAAGACAAATTGGGAAGCAAGAGCATGTCTTCAAGGGTCTTTGAATGTCCCATTTAGAAACTGTCTCCTGGCTAGATGAAGGAGCCCTATCGATGTCTCTAAGGGACCATCCAAGCACACAGTAGAACGTCAACATGTGAATGAAGGTGAAGCCACATTGTGCTACCAACCCCCTTACCTCTCATACCTATGAGTGACCTCCCTTTGGGCTATTGGGGCCTGAGTTTTTCTTGTTGGTCCAGCCACAAGTAATGTTTCCAGTTGGGATAGGACTTTGGGTGTCTTTGTTGAAGGGGGAAGAGCGTATCTTGAAGGTGGAGAAACTCTTGGTGGAAAGTTCTTTGTTGTTCTTCATCTGGCAACTGAGAGGCCGAGCAGCCGACCCCACCCACCTCTGCACCCTGATGAGGGGTCTCAGGCGAAGGATAAACTCCCTCCTTCCTGCTGATCACCTCCCCAGCCACACCTCCCTTCCGTGACTCATGTGGTTGCTGTAGAGATAATTCATAGGTCAGAAGCAGTGGGCCATTGATTTGAGAGGAGGAGAGCAATGACTCTTCAGAAACAAGTCTCCTCTCATCATGCAAATACCCCTAATTAAGAAATCCAGAGTCAGACTCTGTGTCATGGAAACATAATTTCCTTTGACTCAGAGAGTTCCAGGAACGGCTACAGGCTCTGAGCCTTTTATAGCTTCCTGGGCTAAACAGCTTTGCCGTTTGCCTTTTGTTTTCTTGGATAGATGTGAATTCAATCTAACATTTATAAAGCCTCTCCCAAGTGTCATGTATGGCTGTGGTGATTCATTCTTGATAGGAAAGACGTGTGAAGAGCTGTAGGGAAAAGATGGCTTTACAACTCAAGGAGATAGGTTTTTCCCTTGCAGTCCTCAGAAGAATCTGCTGTGGAATAATCCTTCAGTACACTGTGAAAATGTGTTGCTCTCATTGTTATTTAAAAAACTGAAAGGTTGATAGCTAGGCAGGATTTTCAGGGTAGAGAGCATGCTGGGAAATAGAAGGGCAGAGTCAGAGTAGTTGCCAACCAGACATGGAGAGGAAACTGGAGGCGCAAGATGAAAAAGAGGTAATGCCACCTGGCAGAATGTAGATTAATGGAAATGGGATAACTTATGTTATAAGAGCCAGATGGTAATAAGCCTGAGCTATTAACTGAGCATTTATAATTAATATTAAGTCTCTATGGTTATTTGGGAATTGGTTGGTGGGACAGAAAAGTTTACCTACAAGAATACAATTGATTTCTAACCATTTAGAACCCCGAGAAAATAAATTTTGCTTGTTTAATCCACCTAGTCTATGATTTTCTTTTTGTAGTAGCCATAGTAAACTAATAGGACATTTAGTGCCTCCTTGTACGTGGGGTTTTTCCCTGGGACTGCCAGCTCCCCAATGTTGGAGGAAGGCTGCTTGTTTGTTCCCGGCCGCCCGGCTAGCTTAGACTAGAAATAATTACACAGAAACTGTACTAATTAAATCACTGCTTGGCCCATTAGCTCTAATTTCTTATTGGCTAACTCTTGCATCTTAATTTTTTTTTTTTTTTGGTTTTTCGAGACAGGGTTTCTCTGTAGCTTTGGAGCTAGCTCTTGTAGACCAGGCTGGCCTCAAACTCACAGAGATCCCCCTGCTTCTGTTTCCCAAGTGCTGGGATTAAAGGTGTGTGCCACCACCACCCAGCTTGCATCTTAATTTAACCCATTTCTATTAATCTGCATCACCACGAGGTCATGGCCTACCAGCAAAGTTTCAGCACATCTATCTCCAGAGGCTGATCTGTGTTGTGCCTCTCTCCGCCTTCCTTTTCCCAGCATTCAGTCCAGTTTTCCTTGCCTACCTAAGTCCTGCTCTGTCAACAGGCCAAGGTAGTTTCTTTATTCATTAACCAATAAGAGCAACACATAGACAGAAAGACCTCCCATAGCACCCCAAAAACCAAATATAGATTTATTATTAATTATAAATGCAAGACCAGTAGCTTAGGCTTGTTACTAATTAGCTCTTCACATCTTAAATTAACCCATGTTTCTTATCTACTTTCTACCACATGGTAGTACCTTTTTTCAACACAGCATGTTTAACTCCTGTCTCCTCTGCATCTGGTGGCAACTCCTCCTTCTTCCTTCCCAGTGTTATCTCAGTCTGGCTTTCCTGCCTAATCTCTTCCTGCCTAGCTATTGGCCAGTTGGCTCTTTATTAAACCAATGAAAGCAATACATATTCACAGTGTACAAAAGGATTATTCCACAATATTTCCCCCTTTTTGTCTAATTAAAAGAGAAGGTTTTAACTTTAACATAGTAAAACTATATATAACAAATTATCAAGTAAGAATTATAGTTACACTGTTTAGAAGGGAAGTAAACAAATGCAGTTGAAGGAACAATGGTGTGTGTAATGATCTCTCCTGTCCCTTTAAGAGTCAAGCCATGCCCACTCCCTCCCTTTATGGGAACTGTAAGAGCAAATGCCTAAGACAGCAGGGAAGCAACAAAAAGGGTGTTCAAACCTTGATGGTTGGAATGTGAACTGTTGTGATCTTTAGACGTTAATATGACCATCTCTATGTAAAGACATGGAAAATTTTAAGAAACTTTGCTTGGTCAGGAGCTGGTTAAGGCACTGGGTTCAAGATACTTTGTAGCATCAAGAGTTGGCTGGGAACAGGAACCTTTGCAAAAGTATAAACTATGAAATGTTCCTAGCAGCTAGCCCCCTGTCGACACCCAACCTCGTGGTCTAGACAGAAGCAGGGGTAACTGCTGGGGGAGGGGAGGCAGGGGGCATGCACAGAAGCAGAAGTAGCCCACACCCTGCGTGTAGCAAACTGACCCTAAATGAACCTAGCTTGGGGTTTTTGCCTATATAATTTCAACTCCAGATGATGAGAGGGTCTCCTCCCTACTGCGCTGTGTCCTGTGTAGTGGTCGAGTCTCCAGCCTGGCTGGAGAGTGTGCTGAATAAACCCTGCTTTTGCTTTCTGGAAAAAAAAAAAGAATTATAGTTACAATATCCAGGATATTTATGTTTGGCAAAATTTAAGAAAATACTCTTTTATCTCTCTTATTTTTGTGAATCTAAAGTTTTATACTGAATTTACTTTTTATCATAACTAAGGAAGACTATAAATTTAACTATTTAGTCTTTAATTCCCTCAAGGATCCCAGAAGGAAGTAATATTAGTCAGTAACAGGAACATCTGGCTACATGAATAGTTATCCAAAGTTCCTTTTTAATTTTGGGGCATCTATGTTTGACCTACAGGCCTAGGATATCTGACAGACATTTCTGAGAAGTAGAGAATTTTGAAGAACTGTTCTACCTTGTCTTGGTAATGTTTGGCTGTCACTTTTTATTTTATTTTTTTACATTCTGCTACTCCAGTTTGGATAGCACACTGTCAGCAGTCAAAGCAAGGCCAAGTTTTTTCCCAAATGGCTGACTAGCTTTTGCCATAAAGAGAGCAAGTTTCATACAGATGTTCTACAATGACCATCATCTTCTTTTGAAGTAAATCGGTGCTGCTGGGAGCAGACATGTCTCACTGTCATGAAAAGCCTCAAGTTAGTAAACATTTTAAATGCCATATTTTGTAGGTCTTTGAAGTGTTTGAAGAACATCTATCTATCTAAATGTGGGAGATTTACTGATCCCTGGATCCATTTTGCCCACCATTTTTTTGCTGTTCTGATCTGTCAAATACTAACTCTGCAAGGTGTTATTGCTCCATCATTCCTGTGTTCTGCCTGTCATCTCCAGCTCTTGGCTTTGCCAAATCCTGGCTTGAGGCCATCCCCCACCACTTAGAAGCTAAGCCAAGACAAGAATAGGATGGCCTCAAGCCAGGATTTGGCAAAGCCAAGAGATCAGAGCCAAGACTTGGAGGATCTCATTAACACTGCCTTGAAATCTTCAAGTATATGATGTCAGGACTTAGGGTGTCCCAGGAACTACAATCATGACTAGGGGGATGAAATCCTTTTTTTTTTTTTTTTTTTTTTTGGTTTATTTGTTTTGTTTTGTTTTGTTTTTCGAGACAGGGTTTCTCTGTGGCTTTGAAGCCTGTCCTGGAACTAGCTCTGTAGACCAGGCTGGTCTCGAACTCACAGAGATCCGCCTGCCTCTGCCTCCCGAGTGCTGGGATTAAAGGCGTGTGCCATCACCACCCAGCTAGGATGAAATCCTTTCAGTGCATGATTGACCACATTAGCTTCTGATTGGATTCAGGCCATGAGGGTCAAGATCTTCAGCTCCAGGTAATAACACAATCATAATTGCACTCTACTGGTGTGAGCACTCTTTCCTCGGGGTAAAGGTGCCTGCTTGTGACATCACAGAATGCACCAATGGACCTGGGTCCTGGTTTTAGTTTTTACTATATCACATAACAGCAGACACCTCAGGATTAACCTTGTTATCCACCCCCTGCCCACAGCTATTTTTTTTTTTAATCTTCAGCTTTCTGTAGCTGATCATAGATAGAAACCCATCTGGGCAGGTGTTTAGTTGTTGTTTGAGGCTGTTTTAAGAAATTGGGTCCAGGATTTTCAGGACTGCTATGGCTTACATAAGTCCCTTCCAAAATTGGGGTAACGCCAGTATGACAATATAAGAGGTGATTAGCCATGAGGGCTCCTCTCTCAGAAGCACCATGAAAACTTGCATCAAAGAGACTCATGTCAGGCATGATGGATACTTTCATAATTCTATATTATAAATTATAATTTATAATATAAGGCATAATTCTAACACTTGGGAGGCAGGGGAATTGCTGTGAGTCAAGGTTATCCTCAGATACATAGGGTGTTTGAGCCCAGGCTGAGGTACATAGACCCAGTGAAAAGAGCATGTCGGAAAAAAAAGATAAGGTGGGAGGAAGGGGAGGAAGAAGAGGAGAAGAGGAAGCTAGAGAGAGAGTGGAGTGGTTAAGAATGATCGCTGCTTTTTCCAGGGGACCCTGGTTTGGCTCCTGAGCACCACACTGGGTAGCTCACAACAACCTCTAACTCAGCCATCCTAAAAGCCCCCTTCTGGCCTCTGTGGCCACCTGCACTCACCTTTACACACTCACATAGGTGTAGATAATTACACATAATCTTAAAAACCAGACTTTTCATGGCTGTTTGGCTTCTTTGCCCTGCTGCCTTCTGCCATCTTGGGACAAGCATTCCCTCCGTACAGAACCTACATCTCTCCCCAAGCTGTTTACAATGCTGGTACTTTGAATTCTGCTTTCCCAGCCTCCAGAACCATGGGAAATGTATGTTGTAAGTCCCAGTACAGTAGGTGGTACACAGTAACTTTCAGCAAGTGTGTGTTCCTCTCCTTCCCAAGGAGACAGCCAAGATTCTCTGAAACGCTAAACTTCAGGTATGGTTTGAGAGGAAAAAAAATGCCACCAAATTCCTTTTTATCTGCTCGGGATACTCTTACTCCAGACAGATAGTAGTAGAGAGTTGGTCCGTCTGCAGAATAAACCTTGAGATTTTGATCAAGATTGACTGGGCATCCGGCATCGGGGAAGACACTGTGGAGATGCAATGAGAAGTTAAAGGGTTTGCCATCCAGCCTCTGATAATATTTGAAGAGGCAAGATATAAGCATCTGAAAAGTTAATAGTGAAGGATTTATTAATAGCCCAAGATCAACAATAGAGCCGCTTTCAGGGGCCTATCAGGAGTGTAAGATTTATTACCTAATAAATCAGGCCAGCTGGCACTGGTTGGAAGGGAAGCCACTTCAGGCTCGGTTCAACAAAGGGGAGAGGGGCAAAAGCCCTCTGCCAGGTGGGAGATGCTAGGCAAAGAGCAAGCCAGTTTGACAAGAGCAAGGAGACTTTTAGTAAACTGAGATTTCTGGGGCTCAACTGGGCGCACCTCAGACCCCCTGGTCAATGAGACTTTGTCCTATAGGAAACGGAGAGCAAGGAGGCTTCTCAGCCCATAGAGGTGTGAGCGGGCAAGGGATCTCAGCTAATGAGCTGAGGTGCACACTGCATCTACATGCCATGGGGGCTTTTTTTGTTTCGAGACAAGGCTTCTGTGTAGCCCTGGCTGGCCTGGAACTCGCTCTGTAGACCAGGCTTGCCTCAAACTCAGAGTTCTGCCAACTTCTGCCTCCAGGAGAGCTGGGACTAAAGGCGTGTGCCACCCTGGGCTCTGCCGTCAGATCTTATGGGTCCCTACTCACAACGTTTTGTGCTAATACTCAAGGAGGGCAGGAGCCAACTTGAAGTGTCTTGTTTGCTTTCAGTATAACCTGTGCTCAGAATTGAACTTCCTCAAGGGACTGGAGTGACCAGGCAGGTAGCTTCAGAAAACAGTCTTCCGGCCTCAGGGACTGCTCAATGACTCAGCACGGAGGATTTTGCAAGAGACTGACAGAACCAGCCCAGCCGGCCTTTCCTCGGGATACCTCAAGCGTGGCCTCTGCCCTGCTCTGTTGAAATTCCACCTCGGTTCCAGAGCATACTTGTAGCGTGTGCTCTAGAAGCAGCGTTGGGGGAGTCCAAGAATTATTTAGGAATCTCCAGTGAGATTTCAGAGCACACCAGGGCTCTGCCTCTAATGGGTCATATGGGCTTTCCCTTACCTAACCTCTGGGGGGGGGGAGTTTCTTCATCACTGAGATACCTGCTTTGGATAGTAGTAAGCATTAGAGGAGACAAGGATGAAATGGCACGTAGTAGCTACCCTGTATATGGAAGCATGTGCATTAATATGCCTATTTCTATGGCAATGTATAATGCTGCTTCTACAAAGGAAATTGCTCATGGGTCTTGACTGCCCTTAACAATCGCACGTTCTAGTTTTCCTACGTCTTTTCCTTTGGCCTCATCTTGGTATCTATTCTCCTTATGGAAAGAACCTGGACTGAAAAACCTCCAAAGTGGGCTGAACCAGAGGGCCATCTTTGCATCTCTATGTCTGTCTGTTCCCACAGTAACACCTGAAGACAATGAGGGAACTTTGGTGTAAAGCAAGGGGAAGAGGGAAAGCAAGGGGAAGAGGGTTTGTGTATACAAATGAGGGCTTTCTAAACACTTTGATGTTATCTGTCTTTTCGTTCCTTCCTTTTCTTTTTTCAGAAAAGGCTGTGTTCTGTCTGGTGCTTGCTGAGCAGCAGGTGCACTAAGGGTTGTTGGCTTGAGGCAGTTGTCCAACAGTGCACTGTGTGAAGTCTGTTGCTGTTGGTCCTGTAGATGGGAGAGCCTTTTAAAGACCCTTGCCTCTTCATTAACAGCCTGAATGAATGAAATCGGCCAAGTAAAGAAGCCATAGGAGCCAGGATGAAAAAGGAAATGAAGTTTATTCCAAACTGTTAAGACTGTTTCTCGGGAAAGCAGAGAAAAGCTGGGGGTGGGGCATATAGCTCCCGGATTATGGATTAGGTACCTGGGAGGCTGGGAACCTGTGAGCTGGGTGGGGGCTTGTGACTAGGGACTGAGGGAGCCTAAAGGCACACAGTCATAAGAAGAGCCCAGTGTCCCTTTTGGCAGAGGTAGGAGAATGATTCCTTTTAGCAAATAGGAACTTTCTTCAAGCCCTTGAGGAAATACTGGCTTCCATCTAAATGCTGGATTTAAGCAGGCATGGTGGCATGCTCACGCCTTGAATCCCAGCACTGGGGAGGCAGAGGCAGTAGGATCTCTATGAGTTTGAGGTCAACCTGGTCTACAAAGATACACAGAGAAACCCTGTCTCAAAAAACTAAATGCTGGACCTTGGGAAAGGAATTTCTTGGGGGACCTGACATTTATAATGCTTGCCTTGTCAGGCAGGGTTGGGCACCATTTTACATGTTAGCTAATTGAGCCTTCTTAAAGACCTGATCAGGTAGGCGTTACTATTCCAGTTTATATTTGGGAAAACTGAGCCACTAAGACATTGCACATCTTGGTGAAAGCCTCATTAATTAATAGAAAAGAAATTGCCATTTAAAATGTCATCTCTTTTTTTTATTTCTTTTTGTATTTTTTAATATTTTACTTTATTTATTTGTTTGTTTTTTTATGTACATTGGTATGAGGGTGTCAGATCCCCTGGAACTAGAGTTACTGACAGTTAGGAGCTGTCATGTGGGGGCTGGGAATTGAACTGGATCCTCTAGAAGAGCAGTTAGTGATTTAAACCTCTGAGCCATCTTTCCAGCCCCGTTTTTCTTTGTTTTTTAACAGAGCAACTTTTAGAAGCATTTGCTGATTGTAGAAAAATTTATGGGTTTCATAAATTGTCCTCTTATACTGTTTTTACTATTTGTTTGTGTTTGTATATGTGTATCTGTGTGTATGTGTGTTTGTGCATGTGTGTGTATTTGTTTATGTGTCTGTGCTTTTATGTGGGTGCCTGCCACAGCACTTGTGTGGGGGTCAGAGGAGAAAGCCTGAGTCAGTTTGCTTCTCTCTCTCTCCTATCACGTAGACTTTAAGAAGTGAACTCAGGTCACAGGCTTGGCCACAGTGTCTTTTCCTATTGAGCCATCTGATGAGCACAATTACCTTCTTTTGATAAAGGGCGTGGTCAGATACCACTGAGAATAAGGCTGAGGTAAGTCAGCAACACTATGTCCTTTACATGAACACGTGGAGCACCTGAGTCCTGTCTCCCAGGTGACCTCTCTGAGTTGCCTTGCTGTTGTCACTGTTTTGTGTCACTTTCTTTCCTCGATTTGTTTCTTTTGACATATATTTGCAGAGCAGCAACGCTGTGAAGAAATGGTGGCTGGCTTGGGAGCCACCAAGATAACTCTGACAAGCTCCAGCCTTGTGAGGCTCACAGCCTGGAGGGGGAAATGGAGAAATAAACAGATGAGCACATTCTGGGCTAACGAAAGGACAGAATGAGGGCATCTTAGCCTTGTTTCCCGAAAATCCACCTCCTGCCATCGCTGCTGGGAGCTGAAGCCAGCATACTTGTTTAGAGGAGGGGCAACTGCCAGGAACTATCTACCGAGCAAGCCAAGTCTAGTATCTCCATTCTTTGCTCTTTTCCTCCTTCAATGGGTCTCCCTCTTGCCTCTCTCTGGTCTTTGGACTTCTCCTCTCTCTTTTTGCTTTTCTTCTAGTTCCCTACAGGCCTTCACAGGGCCTTTCCCAAGCACTCATCCTCCAAGCTTCATGCCTCAGGAAACCCTGACCCAGATTTGGGAAACTTACAAAATAGGTACAATAGGTATTTGCCTAATGGCATTATTTCCTGTCTCTCCACCAGTCCAGCAGTGAGCTGGACATGTCTCAGGGTGCTTCCCTCTTCAAACACAGTTGTCTGAGGAGGAGGCTGAGATCAGGGGAAATCCGGAGAGATCAGAGGAGGTGTCAGAGGCTAGGGAAAGCAGGCCTGTGGGCAAGGGAGTGCTGTATGGAGCAACTCCGTGCAGATGCCCATGTCTTCCTCAGGTCAACAGACGTCCTGAAAATAGTGTCTGGTGCCAGGAATGAGTCTGAATCTCCAAGGGAAGAGTTTGATCAAAGGACCTTTCTTGTTTCTTTCCCAGTAACTCCATTATCCTCTTCCACCCTTCCCTAAGAGACTTAAAGCCCGTGGTTTTCAGAATCCAATTACTTCTGGGTCTGAGATGATGTTATTTCATGCTCTTAATGCACAGGGAGGCAGCAAAGCCAGGTGGCTGTCTCCCTGTCTGGCTCTGCCCTTGGCTCAGAGCAAGGTCTACCTTCTGCCTTTGTTACCTTGCTCCCCCCCCCCACTTTTTTCTCCCATTTGCCCCCTCACAAAGCTGCCTATCAACCATTTCTTGGCTTCTCCCCTGGATAAAGCTCTCTGAGCTCTACTTTCAGGTTGGGACAAACAGGAGGAAGATGTGCTCAGTGCTCTTTGGGAACTTGCAATCCATGGAGGAAACACATGTGAATGGGGCTTTGTGCCACTTCGAAAGTGATTGCAGTTCTTTTAAGAATCATGCCATGGGGATGGCTCAGTGGTTAACAGTCCTCACAGGGAACTAGAGTTCAATTCTCAGTGCCCACCTAATGGCCCACAACTGTCTGTAACTCCAGTTCCAGGGGGTCTGACGCCCTCTTCTGGCCTCCATGGACCCTGCATTTATGCAGCACATAAACACACGAGCAGGCAAACACTCCACACATAAACAATTCTTCAAAAGGTTTTTTTAAGTTCTAAAAAGCCATGCCTTCTACATGGGATGGCTTTCTCTTCCTTGAACTCAGAGAAGTGCAAGTGGATCCTTTAAGGAATGGCGAGGCTTGGGACGACACAGGAGGTAAGGGTAGATCTTTGCTGTGAAGAAAGACACCTTCTGTCCCAAGATTTTCAATGAGCAGAAAACATATTGTGGGGCAGAGTTGGGCCTGGCACTATGCTTGGCCTTAGCACCAACAGTTACATAGTGTGATGACATCAGCAGGGGTGACGTTGACTTCTAAAGGATTCCTCTGCCCAGTTTACTGCCACTTCTTCAAGAAAGTAGCCAAGAACTTGCCAAGAGCACCAACAGCACACACATCCCTCTATGGACGCCATTGCCGATTGGATGCTCTTGGGTAGAAACTTCAGAGAATCTGTGGGTGAGGAGAAGAGGTTGTGGTACACAGGGTGAATGGCGGGTTTGGGGCAGGATTTTTGAATAGGCTGCCATGGTGCTTTGCATATAATATTTGAACCAAATTATAAATAGGGAGCATGTAGTGTTGACATTTCACCCTTTCAGTCAGGTCTAGGATAGTTTACAAAGTCATCCGCAAGATGCTTAATTGAGGCCTCTGTAACTAAGGCCAAAACACGGACCAGGAAACATCCTTCCCCTTCAAGCAGAGGACCAGTCAGTTCCATCTGGGCATGCTCAGGAAAAGCCAAAGAAAGAATATGTTTCACCTAAACCCTGAAAGGCAAACTATTTACACAGTGCATATAGTGGGTGGGTGGGGAGACTTTAGAAACGAATGGGGCTGTGGAAGAACTTGTGGGGTTTGGGGGGTCCAAGCAGAACCAAGGGTACTTGACTGTGAATCCTCAGGTCCAACATAAGGAACAGAAGGCTGCTGGGGGTAGCATACTGGGGGGAGGGGAGCTAAGGAGAAGCTCATCCAGAGACCCCACCAGTTGGGAGGAGGCTTTAGGAGTCTTCGCTGTGTCCTCTACCCGCTCAAGGGGATGTTTTTGGGATAAGGACCTATGCAGAGAGATCATCAGAGAGTCTGTTACAAATGGAACTTGGTAAAAAGTTGTTCCCAGAACTGTCAAAGCCCAAGGACGGTTCTGTATCTTCCCCTCTTTCAGCGGCTTAGTCTTCCCCAGGCTCCTCCTCCCCAGAGCAAGACTACAGCTTCAGAAGAGACTTACTTTGAGGGTCATTTCCCTTTTATTAAGGTACTCTTGGTCATCATACAAACAACACACACAGGAAATAAAGCCCCCTACGCAGAATAAATTATGAAGTTGGTATTGAACAGTAGACGGCAGAAGCTGCTGTCCGGCCAGCAGGGCCCCCATGGCTAAGCACCTGGAGGCTCACGAGGTGTCAGCAGACCCTGAGAGAATGTAATACATCTGTGAGATGTTTTGTGTCAAATGCACCCCTTCCCCCAAACCCAAACTCCTTCACAAAACCCATACGCAGCCCAGATGCAGGATGGCAGCCAGGGCAGGAGATGACGGGTTAAACAACAATTGAAGTGGACCGGCTTGCCTTCCCTGCAGCTTTAGTGGCGGGTGGGTTTCCTGATCTCACTCCTTATCAACTCCGTGGCTCCCCTGGAGCTGCAGGGTGCCCTAGCAGTGGAAAGAGGGGTGAAGAACTTGGTTTTGTCCTCCAAGACTGCAGGCTGAGCACATCTTCGAAGTTCACTCTGCCCGTGTTTAGCTCTCCCCTCAATCTCGCCAGCCACTTGCAGAAGAATGAATAGAGAGATGCGTCCCTGGGGAAACCCATCAGCAGTGTGCGCAAACTGGCAGAGGCCAGTCACTTTCCAGCACTATGGTGCTCGGGAGACATCTCATTTCTCCAAGCCCCATGGTCCCTAGCTGCAGAAATAAGGGCATCTATTTTAAAGGGTTGTCGTTAGGAACTACCAGAATTTGCTATTGCCAAGTCCCACGCCAGACTCAGGCAAAATGTTCACAACCTTTTGTCTTTCTTGCCTCCCCCCCCCTTTTTTTGTATTTTTAGTTTTAGACAGGGTCTCTCTACATAGCCCTGGTTGTCTTGGAACTCACTCTGTAGACCAGGCTGGCCTCAGACTCACAGAGATCCACCTGCCTCTGCCTCCCAAGTGCTGGGATTAAACACTACTCCTGGCCCTTCATTTCTTCTTTTCTATTTCCCCATTTTGAGCAATAAGTCTCCCAACACAGACTGCTGCTATGTGTTCAAGTAGAACACCATGTCATTAGGAGGCAGCAAGAGACAGGTACTATTGAGCCCAAAAAGCCATCTGAGAAGACTGTGGATACATGTTAGGAAACTGTTGGGGACTATGGTGAGTGAGGCGCCATGATAGTGGTTGGACAGGAAGAAGCAGGGTAGGAAGTGCTGAACTGACTTGAACCAGAAGCTGGAACCGTGAAACAGTGATGCTTACAGCCTTCAGCAGGAAGCAAGTCACTCTTCCTGTGGGTTGGACAGATGACAATGTAGGCTTATCTACCTGGCAGGTCTGTTCACTGAAAGGCTAATTTGGTGGGTCACAGTGGTTCTGTAGAATTTTCCCATCCATCAACGCATCTTTCTGTCCATCCATCCAGCTAGCCACTTGGTATACATTCAGAGTTTCATAGAATACAAGCTGAGTTGAATGCACAGCTCTGTCTACTCATTTAGCACCTTCAGGGTAAGGAGTTCTTCTCCAGTCCCTCACCAAAGCTCTTCACAGTAATGCTGAGGTAGTAGCAGGGTGGACGATGCCCTTCTTTTCATGGATTGAGACATCTTCAAAGTAAGAGTGAACACAGCAGAAATCCAGCCGAGGCTGCTCAAGGCTGGCGCTAATCTGGTCCTCAAAGACTGAGATCTAGCTCTCCTGCCACGATCCCTGTTTCTAGGGGACCCAGACTGGATCCCTGTTTCTAGGGGAGCCAGCCCTACCTTGCTGCTTCTCATACTAGTGTGGGTTTCAAGTCATCCTTAAAGTTCACAACAGGCTTGGAGGGGGACCACAGCTTTTCCCAGGAGACTAGTCCTGAGGCCTGCGCAAGGTCACTGTCTGAGGTGTCGCTGTCACCAGAGTCCGAAGAACTCTGAAAGCAGAGTTCACAGTAGGGTCGGTGGCAGCGACAAAAGAATTCGTCTGAGCTGCTGGACTCACTGTCAAGGTTGTAGCACCCAGAGGACAAGGAAGGATATCCAGGGGACGCTAGGAGTCGAGACTGACGGTGCCTGGGCAGACCCGGTGAAGAGGGTGGGCATGGGGCAAAAGCGGAAGGTTGGCAAGGAACACTTACATCACATCCTCCAGCCCCTTGAAGCTCGGTCTGGCATTGCTTGCCACCCTCTAGGGCACTCCATCTCTGGGGAGGATCTGTGAGTGGTGACAGTTTTACAGAAGAGGACCTTGGTACCTTGGACCTCGCATTTTGGTGGTCCAGCCTGGGGCTGTCCCGGCTCTGCACAACCAGCTCGCTTTGCGCACCAGTAACCGTCCTATTTGCCTGTTGCCCCATATTGAGGGCCACAGAAGCAGGGATGTGGGAGCGAGCCCTCTGGGCTGCCCGTCTCCTCCTCACCACATATGGGCTGAAACCCAGTTTAGATGGGGACAGCTTCTGGGGACTGCGGGAAGTGGCGCTCTTCCAAAGCTGTTGGGAACAAGGTAGTGGGGAAAAGGGAGCCTCGGGGCCCAGGTCCAGCTCTTGTAGGACTTCCTGAAGCTTCTCTCTGACCACTGAACTGACCTGAGGCGGCCTCTCTGGGAGTTCCTCTGAATTCTGCTTAGGCCTATGGGGGTCACACCCCACTCTATCAGCCATGTAACTCTGGCTGAGTGTCATGGGTCCCTGATCACTTCTTTCTGGACCCTCACTTTGTTCAGCCTGTGGCTTCTGGCTGCAACCTGTGTCCAAATGATCACAGAACTGTTTCAAAGTCACGTTGTCCTTTTGGTCTCGGGAAGGACTAGCATCGCTTCTAGATGCCCCAGGGCTTTTCAGGTGCTGGGAGGCCACCGAGGCATGCAAGGAGTCCTCAGCAGCTGCACTGATTGCATTCTCAGAGGCAGTGGGGTGTTCTGAAGGTCCCTGAACTGCAAGCCCATGGGCAGAGGCTGCAGGTGGGACAGTCCACTCCGGGGAGTCGTAGGAGCACTCCGAAGACATCAGCTTTACTATCTTCGCCTTGGCATTGTTGACTTGTTCTTGCAGGCTTTCGATTACTGCGGTTTTCTGTGGAATAAAAGCAAGACCATCAACAAAAGATGCTTCTAAAGGCCTTCCGCAGTGGAAAATGTGACACTGGAGACCCTGCTTAAATCCCAATTTTTTCCAACGTACTGGTTGGTGACCTTAAGCTTGGAGGCGGGACTTAACATCGGGTGAAATAATGCCTGCCTAGTGTTTAGCACCATCAAGGGTATGTGG
Organism: Ondatra zibethicus; assembly: GCA_004026605.1. Classification (NCBI taxonomy): domain Eukaryota; kingdom Metazoa; phylum Chordata; class Mammalia; order Rodentia; family Cricetidae; genus Ondatra; species Ondatra zibethicus. Next base: position 227,691 of record PVIU01000642.1, on the reverse strand, counting down.
TTCCCAGAAAGGCAGTATGGGCTCTCCTCCCAGCCCTGGACTGTGCACTGCTGTCTGTGAGGATGAAGGGGCCCAGCCTCAAGGCTTGCTGGTAGCTGCAGCATCATCTCATTTCCCCCAGCCCCAAGAGGGTCAGATTACTCTGAGGAAACCAGACTGAAGAGTGTTTAGTGTTCAGCTCGGCCTTCTCAGACTTGTGCGAACCACACATGAATCTGAAGCACGTCTCTCGGGATGACCACAGAGAAAACAAATGCTTTGCCTCTTGTGAAACAGCCTGGAGAATGGGAAGGACAGGGAGATACCATTCATACCAGAACTACGTGAGCCAACGAGAATCTCCTGGTGTGATAGGTCTAAGGGACCGACTGGCTATCACTAGCTCTTAAAGAAGTGTGTGTATCAGCATTATTGTAGCTTAACATGAAATAAAAGCAAGAATGGCAAGTGGGGTTACATCAGAGTAAAAGTCTACTGAACAGCACAGAAAACAACGCAATGATGACCGATAGAACCAGAGACGTTTGCTCGTCATCATTTCATCTACGGAGAGTCAATATACAGAATATAGAAAGAACTTAAAGAACTCAACAATAAGGGTTCAAGGAGTCCACTTTTAAAATGGGTGGACGATCTAAATAGGTACTTCTCTAAAGAAGAAATACGAGTGGTCAATAAATATATGAAAAGATACTCAACATATTTATCCATAAGGGGAATACAAAAATCAAATCACATGAGAAATAACCTTATCCAGTTAGGATGCCTATAGTTAAAAACGCTGGTGAGGATGAAGAGAGCACACAGCCATTATATAATATTGGTGGAAATGAAATTAGTACAGCCACTTTGGAAACCAAGATGGCGGTTTTTCAAAAAGCTAAGAGTAGGACTACCATGTGAGCCAGCTATCCCAGCCCTGAGTGGACAGATCGCCAAAGGGAATGGAATCGGTACAGTTATCATCTGAGTGGACAGATAGCCAAAGGAAATGAAATCGGTAGAGTTATCATCCTGCCATGCTTGTTACAGCATGGACTGCAAAACGCAAGGGAGAGAACCAGCTGAGGTGCCCGTCAACAGAAGGGTTAATAAAGAAAATACAACATACATCAATAGAGTGTTATTCAACTATGAAGAAGTATGAAACCCTGCCATTTGTAGAAAAATGGGTGGAATTTCAGGGCATCATGTTAAGTGAAATAAACCAGACCCAGTGAAATAGTTCATGTTATTTTTCCCTCAGGTGTCGATGCATAAACAATAATGACCTAAAAGTAGAAAATGGGCTATTAGGAACTACGAAGGAAGTGCAGGGGTGTGGCAGGGCGGGGCGGGGGAGAAGTAAGGTGGGGGAGAAGGTGTGGATGGCCGTGATCAATGCATACTGTATGCAGGCCCAGAAATATCACAGAGAGTCCCGTTAATTTCTAAATTAATCTGTGATAACTTAAGAAAAGGCTTCTTATAGGAGCTGAAAGCAGATAGCTTGATTAAGTAGCTCTAGAATCCAGTGCAGAATGCGAAGGAGGCTGGGGCAGTTCTGCCGACCAGATACTGTCCTCTTGTGCAGATGTTAGTGAGTCAACAGGCTGTGCCCCAGAGGGCAGACAGGTGACAGCTGCAGAAGTGTGCCTGTCCTAACTGCACGCTGTGAGGCAGGAAGTAGTCATGGGTGTGAGCTACTGCCAGGTGTCTGGGCATGCCCACACTCTTGCCGTACTGGAGGGCAGCAGTGAGCTGTCTAGCTCAGAATGTGTGTTCTCCTATGTTCAAGGCAGAGCCGCAGTGAAAAGTGTCTCATGAGGAATGGATGAGCTGAGGAAGATGAAACAGACTGTGGGGAAAATGGTATGGCAAGCAGTGGGCTCCAGATAGATTTGTCTGGATAATTCAGTGCTGATCTTGTGGCTGCCTTCTGTTTTAGGAGCTAATGGCCAGTGCTGGGACACCCCTTTATCATGCCCTGGAAGCAAAAGAATGGCCTCTCCCCCCCCCCTCTCGACAGGGTTTCTCTGTGTAGCTTTGGAGCCTGTCATGGAACTCACTCTGTAGACCAGGCTGGCCTCATACTCACAGAGATCCTCCTGCCTCTGCTTACTGAGTGCTGGAATTAAAAGTGTGCACCACCACTGCCCGGCCTGGACTCTGTCTTACAATAATAAAACTCCAGTCTGGGGGGATGGAAAGATGGCTCAGAGGTTAAGAGCACTGATTGCTCTTCCAGAGGTCCTGAGTTCAGTTCCCAGCAACCACATGGTAGCTCACAACCATCTGTAATGAGATCTGGTGCCCTCTTCTGGCCTGCAGGTATACATGCCAGAACACTGTATACATAATAAATAAATGAAAAAAAGTTAAAACTCTAGTCTGCCCATGGACAGAACCTAGGCTTGCCTATCAAATTACATGGAAAAGTTGGCCAGAAATGCTTCTTTTTGGTTTTGGGACAGGGTACCCCAGCTGGTCTAAAACTCACTATGTAGCCCAAGCTGGCCTCAGATTCATGGCAATTCTCCTGCTTTGATATCCCAAGCATTAAGATTACAGGTATGCACACCACACCTGGTTAGAAATGACCACTTCAGGGAGAAGGGCATTGAGTACAACCTTCCAATAAACCTGCGGTGGCCTGTAAGCCCCTGCCCCTGGGCAAAACCAGGAGGTGGTATTTACTGGTGCTGCCTCTCCTGTTTTCCTCGCCATCAGAAGAGAAGCCAGGGCCAGTGAGAGACTGGTGGAGCAGGTGGAAGGGACATTCAGAGGAGTTCCCACCTGCCAGGTCTCCCTCCCGCTCTTGAAGAGCCGTAAATCCGCTAGTAGGTGAGGGGAGACTCACCCAGAACAGAGCCCACGAATGACAGGGGAACACTCAGGCTCCTTGTGTAATATGGGATGTGTTAGGTGGCTCTAAGGACCTCACAAGGTAACCATGGCAGTGGCTCAGTAGGGCCCTGGTCCCCTTCTTCCTCCCCTGGCAAGTCCTCATGCCAGACTGAGCAGGCAGGAAGAAGTAGCTGATGAGCCCACTCTAGGGGTGAAACAGGACTTCTGTCTCCTTGTGCTTTCTCTCCAAATGGCTTTGAGAATAGGAAACTCTTATGAACATCCAGATGGGAAGAACGCCCTCCTCCCAGCTCACCAAACGTCTGAAGCTGGCTGACTACGGATTTAGAAACATCAATGTAAACAGTCAATTTCCCTTCTTCCACAAAAGGAAGCAAAGACTGTGTTTTCACTGCGGCTTTGTGTTAATTAGAGGCATAGTGTGAGGTCCTGCCACAAGGAGTCCAAAATCTGACCTCCTGGGGCAGCAGCATTTACACGAATATTTAAGTCATTATTTTGGTCTATGGTGGGAAGCAAAATGTCAAAGGTACCCGGAAGAGGACACGGGCCCTAGGAGTCCACATCTCAGGTCTCTAGTACCAGGACAAAAGGAAGGGTCGCCCGCACAAGGGACAAGCATAAGCAGTCTGTCCACTGCTCTCGTGCACACCGGTGCAAGAGAAACACGCTGTGTGAGAGGCCAAGAGAAGAGCTGATGGTGGTGGTGCATGCCTGTAACTCTAGTCCTTGGGGAACTGAGGCAGGAGGATCGCAGTTTGATGGCAACCTGGGTTACACAGACACTGTCTTGAAAACAAAAGCAAACAGAAAAACACAAGACACAAATGAAGAGCTGGGCTGTCAAATCACGGCAACTGCAAAGGAGGTCTAGTGAGCTTAGACCAAACCCTGGCTGGGCAGGTGCTGACCTACATAAGGGGCAGGGGTAGCACTCAGGATGCAGAGCCAACCGTCCCCTGGCTGCCCACCTCTGGTCTCCAGGACTGGCTACTGGCTCTCAGGCCTGTTCTACGGAAGATACTCGGGCATTATCAGCGCAACAGAAGCAGTGTTTTGCTGCTAACGTACTAAAGTCTGCTAAAGGCTCTTGCCCTGCAGACTCAAGGTTTCTTTTGGAAAGAGCACATTCAGCCACTGCGTGGGAAACAGGGTAGCATGGCAGAGGTACAATAAGCTGCTCAAAAAAATTACCATAAGGCTAAAGAATCCGTTCCAGTCCATTTGGCTGTTCCAGTGTTAGTTGATTGTAAATGAGAACCGCCCTGCTGGGTCTAGCCAAGTTTCAGGCCTTCTGTTTATCAGGGAAAATATTTCTTTTTTTTTGTACCTAATCATGAAAGATCATGTTTAATCTGTAATATCTTTTTTAGAAAAGATTTTTTTAATTTATTTTTTCCATGATATTTATTGAGCTCTACATTTTTCTCTGCTCCCCTCCCTGCCACTCCCCTCCCTCCTCCAACCCTCCCCCCCATGTCCCTATGCTCCCAATTTACTCAGGAGATCTTGTCTTTTTATACTTTCTACTTCCCATGTAGATTATATCTATGTAAGTCTCTCTTAGTGTCCATATTGTTGTCTAAGTTCTCTGCGATTGTGGTTTATAGGCTGGTTTTCTTTGCCTTATGTTTAAAAACCACCTATGAGTGAGTACATGTGATAACTGTCTTTCTGTGTCTGGGTTACCTCACTCAAAATAATGCTTTCTAGTTCCATCCATGGAAAACATTTCTTTAAAAACTTTACAGAACACCAGACGCAGGGCCACTGCCCTGCCAGGTGGAGAGAAAGCTGGCTTTAAAACAATGTCCAGAGTGTTTAATAAAGAGTGAAGAAAAGCAGAGGTTTCTCTGATGGGTAAAGAAGACCCAGAGGGGAGGGTATACTGTGGGAGGCCAGAGAAGCAGGGTCCCGTGGGTGCTGACCAGGCTTGACGTTTCATCTGGACACGTCTAAGTCTAAGGTTTCTCCTGCACTGTCCTCTCATAGTAATGTTCATGCTCAGGACACAGTTCTGCTATCAAAAACAAGTTTGGTTTCCCTAACAGCACTAACTCAGGCATGTTTTGCATATGTATACATGCAAACACACACACACATATATATATATATCAAATTACATACACACACACACACACACACACACATGTAATTTGATTTAATTTGTGTCAAAATACTTACTAATTCCTTCGCCTGGCCCTGGCCCTGTACTGCCTTCTTATGGAGCAGAGTCCTCAGGGTTTTCAAGTCCACATTATGCTTGTCTGGGAGAGGGGCCAATTCTGGTTCAAGTACAGAATAAAGAAGGGCCGGGGCACCCAAGCTGCCTTGATGCTGTGGTGACATTCAGAGACCCTTATTCACCCCACCCCCACCTGTAGACACATCTAAGAACGCTGGGCACTGAGAAGGTTGAGTTGTCCCAGAGAGGCCCCATCATGTCGTGGACACAATGGCCTGACTGTCCATAAAGAGAGCTCACACAGATCCTAGTCACTACAGCTCAGGGTCTTTCTAATGCTGTTCCCTCTTCATGTTTTGTTTTTTTTTTTTTTACTCTTTCCCTGGCCAATTGGTCCTCATCATTAGTCCTTCATCCAGAGCCTTTTCTGACCATTCTGCCGGGTTCCTTTTCCTCCTCCCCCAGCCCATCACTCTCACTTATCATCCTGATTGCTTCTTTCCTGGTTGTCATCACAATTTCAATCTTTTTTTCCTTTCTCTGGTTCTGGAGCTAGAGTCCCTATAGCTCAGACTGGCCTTAAACTCCCTGTGCCAGCTGAGGATGACCTTGACCTTCTCTCTTGCTTCACTTCCTGAGGGCTGGAACTGGAGGCAGCTGCCACCACACCCGGTTTAGTGGGTAGGGATGAAAGCCAGGCCTTGGTGCCGGCTAGATAAGCTTTCTTCTGTTAATTGCACCTCATCTCCAGTCTTTGTTATCACAGTTTATGACTAAATGTTTACTTAATCAATATTCATTTGTTCCACTTGACTGCGAACTCCATGAGGTCAGGAACCGAGTTTGTCGTGTTCAGCAACAGGTGGCACAAAGGACTCAGTCTACACCTGTCTGTTGCATGGATGAGGGTCGCTGGGGTGGTGGTGAGATTTTGCTGGCTTTGGGGGAAAGTAGAAGGACAAACTAGGACAGAGAATGTTGGCAGTGAGAATGTGCGGGGCATGAGAACATGCAGGGGCCATGAGGGCATGCAGGGCCCTGAGGGCACGTGGGATTGCTCCCGCGGGGTTGAAGTTCCTCACAGGGAGCCTACTAGGCAAGGTGGGGCTTACTTCTGTGAGCAGCCTCTCCATGCAGCTCTTCTCTTCCCTCAGGTGGCTGTTCTGGTCCCCATCAAACTGGCTGTGGAAGCTTTTGCTAGTGGTGCTGAAATATTTGGCCATGCGTTGGATTGTTTGGTTTTCTCCTTCAAATGCCTTCCATTGCTTCAGCTGTTAGTCAAAAGAACACATGTTATTTATTTAATCACACACCCAGAAATACTTCCCTTGCTCTTTCTCGTAAATACCAAGGAACGACGCTGTCACCAATACACGTGTGCACAAGTTATTTACTCCTTACAATGCCATTTGCTCTGCAGTGTTCATGGGCAGTAATGACAGAAAACATGGAAAATGTTAAGGTGTCATGCTTTAAAAATGCCCAAGAATAAGACAGGCTATGATACAGAGCAGCCTCTCTGTTGTCAAAGTGTTAAAGGAAATCAGAGCAAAGCTGTGCCTCGAGCAGCGTTCTAAAGCTCCTGGCTAGGGGCTGACTAAACAAGAATGTGTCTATGAAGCTGCTTCCACTAGTGCGTAGTTCCTCTTGGCATTTTCAGTTGTTGAGGAATGATGCGTTTCCTGTTGAGAGCCCAGTTCATTGTTGGAAGCTTTCTACTCCGAATTAATGACCAAAGACCAAATAAAACCACAGGTCTCAAACAACAACAACAACAACAACAAACAGAATGTCAGGCCTGACACCTGACCATAGTTTCACCAGGAAAAGTGGGTAGGAGTGTGGCTTTTCCACGGTCACACATCACTTTTGACAGCTGGAATCAGGACCACCATACTTTGGATTCTCATGTAACTGAAGAAGAGACAGAACGTTGGGTATTCAGAAACTGTCCTTGGGGAGCACTCGGTAGAGGCATGGGCTGGTCAGCTTTCATAGTGTCAGAAGTGAGTGTTAAGTTGGGAACGTAGCCCCCAGTCCCTCTTATCCATCGGCACAGCTGCCAAGGACGAGCTCAACATAAGCATAAGGTCATGTTAGCCTTGGGTTTAGCTTCCCTAAGCTGGTGGTCCAAGGCACCATTTGATCAAAGTCCTCCAATCCCTTTTAGTTCCTTCTTTTGGAAGGTCCTGGTCCTCAAGACTTGACTCTGCATTTTCTGGGATATCCATAATCGATCCTCAAGGATCAAAATATTTCCTCCAAAGGACCAGCAAAAAAAAAAAAAAAAAAAAAAAATTCTGGCCTCTGGGTGATGTGGATGCTATAGCACATGTTCTGGCTTCTCACATCTCTTACTAGTTTCTGAGTCCTTGCACCTGGTTGAATGTTATCTCAGATGGCCAATGGAATTTTCTGAATGTAATGTTAAGGCTGGGGATGGAAGGATTATTCAGGTAGGGTCCATTGTCATTACAAGAGTCCATATAAGAGAGGAGTAGGAGAGTCAGAGAAGAAGGTGGGGTTAAAGAGAGAGAGGAGGGATGGCCATGAAGATGCCCCTCTGCTGGGTCAGAAAGGGGAGGGAGGACCATGAGCCAAAGAAGACAGGGGACCTCTAGAAACTGGTAAAGCCAAGAAATGGATTCTCCCCTTGTCTGAAGAATAAATACAGATCTATGGATACCTTGGTTATAGTCAAATAAAACCCATTTCAGATATCTGCCCTACAGAACTGCAAGGCTGGTGGTTTGAAAGAAAATGCTCCCCAAAGGGAGTGGCATTATTAGGAGGTGTGGCCTTTTTGGAGAAAGTATGTTGTTACTGTGGGGGCGGACTTTGAGGTCTCTTTTGCTCAAGCTTCTCTCGGTGTGACTGTCAGTCAACTTCCTGTTGCCTCTGTGTCAAGATGTACGGATTGTTAGCTCCAGCACCGTGTCTGCCTGTGCACCATCATGCTCCCTGCCCTGGTGATAATGGACTGACCCTCTAAAACTGTAAGCAAGCTGCCCCAATTAAATGATTCCTTATAAGAGTTTCTGTGCTCACGGTGTCTCTTCCCAGCAATAGAAACCCTAAGACAAAAACATTTGTTTGGTTTAAAGCCACTGGCGATTATTACAGTGGACACAGGAAACCAGTACCCGTGGGAATCCATGTGGCATCAGGCCACACTGTGCTTCTAGAAACCCACAGAGTTGCCCCCTACCCTCTGACTTCTCTGCTATTTCAAAAATAGCAGAGAGGCTGGAGAGATGGCTCAGCAGTTCAAAGCACTGACTGCTTTTCTAGAGGACCCCAGTTTGGTTCTCAGCACCCATATATTAGCTTACAACTGTCTGTAACTACAGTTCCAGGGGCTCTGGTACCTTCTTTTGGACTCTGTGGGCACCAAGAATGCACATGGTGCAGAGACATACATGCAGGCACATAAAAGATTAATAAAAAATAAAATTAATTTAAAAATAGCAAAGAGTGGACCGGCAAGATGGCACAGTGGGTAAGAGTGCTTATCGTTAGACCTGGTGACCTGGGTTTACTCCCAGGAACCCCCACAGTGAAAGGAGAGAACCAATTCCTCCTGAAAGTTGTCCTCTGACCTCCATCCGTGCACCATGGCTTACACGCATACACATATGCACACACATGCACATATATACACACAAATAAAAGTATTTTTAAATACAATAAAATGGAAAGAGTGAAGTCTGGATATTCCTTCCTTGGAGCTCTCCCACCCTTAGGAGTTCTTTCTCGCTTTCTGTCTTATTTCTTTCTACCTGCTTGCTGTATTTGTCTCAAGACTGACCTCCAATGCCCATTTGTTGTGAAGATGCCGCGAGCTCTAGGAAAGTCTAGGGCAGCTTCCAAAACATTTCAGCACACATATCTTAATTCCTCTTATATCTGCTTCCCACCAGACTTAAAGAGGGGAAGGACTCTGTGCGTCACCGCCTGTATGTACCAGCTAAGATATGACCAGAGAACTCCCAAATAAATAAATGATGTTTGTCTTTACAGTTCTCCGGTCTTGTGGGCACAAGGGAAAGGGGACAAGTCTTAAGTGTGTCAGAGATGCGGGGCTGAAAGAGAAAATATCCTCGGAATTTTGCCTTTCGGGATGGAATGGAAGACTCAGGTCACAAAAGCAGGGGCTGGCTGGAGGCTGGCGATGACCTCAGCGCTTGGCATCAGAGACACCCAGGCATTTCCTGAGAGCTGTGTACAAGCTTCTTGGTTCCCTTGCCTACAGTCGCTTCATCCTGCTCTCCAGCGCCGCCTAGAGACCCTTCCGACAGCAGCTCGGAAGGCTCTGGCTAGTCCCGGACTCACCTCCCTTTCAGCCACCATCCGATTCTCCCCTAGCTCCCCTCGGACATCTTCCCTAATGTGCTCAGCTGTCTCTCGGCCCTGGGGGCACAGCGCGAGTCTCACAGGGAGAGCCAGGCGTGCTTCTACCAAACATCTCTGAGCTCAGAGGAGAAATCAATTTAGCAACAGACCTCGGTCATTTTTCTCTGATGAAAAACGACTTAGCCCCTAAAACTATAATACTATAAAATATACTTTAGTCTCAGAACATGGTCAGTTCAAGAGGGAAAAGCTCAAGAGAGATAGAGAAACAAAAGATGAGAGGTCTTAAAGAGAAAGGAAGGCCAAGAAAACCAGGAGGAAAAGGGGTGAGGCAGAGGAGGGACGGTCTCCTACCCACCACATTCCGGGACTCAATAGCAGTCCCTCCCCACTCGCACTCCGGCACAGCTGGCAACAGTAGGTAAATTCTGGGAGACAGCAGTTAATCTGTTCATCACAGCTGCAGAGGATTCTAACGCCGGAGGAAGGAGTCCTATGTTGAGGCTCAGGACAAAGGGTAAGAGTGCCGAGCAGAAACACAATCCAGGACCATCCATTTTCACAGGGCATGTTGCTCAGAAAGCCTTTCCTTCGGAGTTCCTTGGTGGTTAGTGTTCTCCTTCCCTTCCCCCACCCTTTTCTCTGTTAACTATAAACTCTGCCCCTAGATCTATTCTTTATATATTTTAAAATGTAGTCTCTTATATCTATTTGTCTTTTTCTCCCTCAGTTTGCTAACTCAATATTTTGTAGTGTCTAAATTGCCTATTCAGGGCTTCATTTCAATTTAGCATCGATATTCAACCTTATTCAATATTTTATTATCTAAGACTAGACTCCTGACTTTGTGGTTTGCTTTTGTTGAAAAGAGGCAATGTCCTTGGAATCCTGTTGACCAAGCAGAATAAATATCTTGGAACATTTCCAACTGTAGAAGAAGGCTGAACCTTCAGCCATGTGGTCTCCTTTGTGCCTGCGGGTTTTCCTTAAGAATCCTTTTGCCAGGTGGTGACACAGACCTTTAATAGTCCCAGCTCTTGGGAGGCAGAGGCAGGTGGATCTCTTGTGAGATGGAGGGCAGCCTGGTCTACACAGAGAGAGTCCCAGCCAGGGCTAAACAGAGAAACCCTGTCTTGAAAACAAAAAAAACCAAAACCAAACCAAAATAACAACATCAAAAAACCCTGTCCTGACTGTATACCTTTACACTCTACAGTCTCCTAGTATAATAAATATATTTTATTGATCACAACTGACTGCCTTCACGCCAGACATTACATATATTCAAGTATTCAAGGCAGAAAGAAGGTAAAAGGAATATGCCAACCATGTTTATCTGTATTTACTTCTTTTCAGGAAAGTAGGAAGTTTCTCAGACACCTTCCAGGAAACCTCCAGCCTTTCAAATGGTGTTCTGGGGATGCTTAGTTCTTTCATAGGTAAATAAGAAAGGAATGGTAAAAAAGGCTAGGCCACCCCAAAGTTTCTCCTCGCTTCTGCATCTCCTAGGGAGGAGGGCCCCAAACAGTGAACCTCCACTCTTTTTGCTGTTATTGTTTTGGTTTGGTTTTTCAAGACAGGGCTTCTATGTAAAGCAGTCCTGGCCCTCCTGGAACTCACTCTGTAGACCACAGAAACCCAACTTCCCCTGCCTCCTGGGTGCTGAGGTTAAAGTGTCACCACCACCATCCGGGTGAGACCTCACTCTTTTTCTTCCCCAGGATATTTACTGAGCTCTACATTTTCCTCTGCTCCCCTCCCTGCCTCTCCCCTCCCCCTTCAACCCTCCCCCAAGGTCCCTATGCTCCCAATTTACTCAGGAGATCTTGTCTTTTTATACTTTCTACTTCCCATGTAGATTATATCTATGTAGGTCTCTCTTAGTGTCCGTATTGTTGTCTAAATTCTCTGGGATTGTGGTTTGTAAGCTGGTTTTCTTTGCCTTATGTTTAAAAACCACCTATGAGTGAGTACATGTGATAATTGTCTTTCTGTGTCTGGGTTACTTCACTCAAAATAATGCTTTCTAGTTCCATCCATTTTCCTGAAAAATTCAAGCTGTCGTTATTTTTTTCTGCTATGTACATTGTGTAAATGTACCACATTTTTTTTAATCCATTCTTCAGTCGAGGGGCATTTAGGTTGTTTCCAGGTTCTGGCTATGACAAATAAAGCTGCTATGAACATAGTTGAGCACATGTCCTTGTGGCACAATTGAGCATCCTTTGGATATGTACCCAAAAGTGGTATTGCTGGCTCTTGAGGAAGGTTGTTTCCTAATTTTCTGAGAAATCACCACACTGACATCCATAGGGGTTGTACCAGCTTGCATTCCCACCAGCAATGCAGAAGTGTTCCCTTTTCCCCCACAACCTCTCCAGCATAAGTTGTCATCAGTGTTTTTGATCTTGGCCATTCTTACAGGTGTAAGATGGAATCTCAGAGTTGTTTTGATTTGCATTTCTCTGATGACTAAGGACGTTGAACATTTCCTTAAGTGTCTTTCAGCCATTTTAGATTCCTCTGTTGAGAGTTCTCTGTTTAGGTCTGTATTCCATTTTTTTTTATTGGATTATGTGATCTTTTGTTGTCCAATTTCTTGAGTTCCTTGTATATTTTGGAGATCAGACCTCTGTCTGATGTGGGGTTAGTGAAGATCTTTTCCCATTCTGTTAGCCTCCACTCTTAATGATCTTCTCTAGCCTAGTTCTTACAATATTAAGATGCTGCAAAGTCCCTCCAGTTTGTGGCACAAAAACCACACCCAGACTTATTCACTCATGCATAACCCCCCTCCCCATCTGTTTATTTGGTTGAATGTTTTGTTGAGAATTATTGAGCAGGAAGGAGTCTGAAGTGCCTACATGTCACACCATGGTGGTCCAGAGTTGACTGTAACCTTGACAGTCAACAGTGGGATGAGCCATTAGTTTCATCTCAGGAAGGGATTCAGAATGGAGGCTAGCCTCAGGGAAAGAAAGGGAGAGCAAGAGGGAAAAAGAAAGCATCCAGTGGCTAGATCACTCAGGTGATGGACAAGGCCCTGTGGCCCATCAGCTCAGGAAAACAGTCATCAGAGCTTTCCTCCCCAGGCTTAAAGATTTCTCCACCTCTTCTCTCCTTGCCAGGATGTTTTTTTTCTGCTTCTGCCATCCTCCTTTATTTTATACTTAACCTCTATAATAGGAAACACATTTTACTCTCTCTCTCTCTCTCTCTCTCTCTCTCTCTCTCTCTCTCTCTCATGTGTGTGTGTGTTGATGTAGGAGTCCCCTCTGTATGCTGTGGATATGTTTTATTACCATTGGTTAATAATGAAGCTGCTTTGGCAGGGCAGAATATAGGCAGGCAGGATAACTAAACTAAATGCAGGGAGAAAGAAGGCTGAGTCAGGCAGATATCATATAGCTGCCGAAGAAGAGGAGATACTGGAAACTTACTGGTAAGCCACAGACTCATGGCGATACACAGATTAATAGAAATGGGTTAATTTAAGATGTAAGAGTCAGTTAATAAGAAGCCTGAGCTAATAGGCCAAGCACCATTGTAATTAATATAGTTTCTGTGTGATTATTCACGTCTGGGTGGCCCGGGAAATGGAAAACTAGTCTCCATTTACAGTGTATGTTTCAAGACAGGGTTTCTTTGTGCAGTCCTGGATATCCTGTATCCTTGAACCTGCTCTGTAGACCAGGCTGGCCTTGAACTCATAGAGATCCGCCTGCCTTTGCCTCCTGATTGCTGGGATTAAAGGTGCGTGCTACCACCACCCAGCTAATTTCTCCCTTTCATAAAGAGGATACTCTGTGTTTCCCTCCAGAGAGAGAGAGAGAGAAGCTCACTGTGTATCTGAGGGTGACTCAACTCTCCTGCCTCCTTCTCCCAGGTGTTGGGATTACAGGGGTGCACCACCACACCTGGCTAGGAAAACCATTCTTCATCTTGAAGTTCTAACAGAAATTTCTCTATGAACCGGCAATCCCAAATTAGAAAGGAAAAGGCTTTCTTCTTTGAGGTTAGCTTGAGCTACACAGTAAGTTTTGGAGCAGAGTGGGAGCTGGGTGGGAAGCAGGGGTGCGGCCACCTCGAGGAACAGGCCCCCAGCACTGGTAACCCTCTTTGGCCTGACTCGGGAACAGAGCTGTCTTCCCCTAGGCACTGAAGAGCTACAGAGGGGCTCTAGGCCTTCTTCTGACCCCCATGACTGCAGGGAAAGTAGTGACCCACAGTGCCCCGCGAAGAACCCTGCAAAGCACTCGTGCATACCTGGGGAAGGAACACACAGCAGTTCACAGTGGTTGTGCAAACGAAGATCCCTCCAGATGTGAATCCAAAGACCAGATTGGGCCAGGAGTGCAAGTATCTGGTGAGCACGAAAATCAGGCCCGCAGTGAGCAGTAGGAGATTGACTCCGACCATGATGGTCAAGGACTGGTTCACCGGAGGAGAGCTGACGTGGTTGGTCAGGCCAGCCAGGTAAGCACCATACAGCAGCAGCAGCCCCTGCAGGAGGAGCAGGAACCAGAGGCACAGAGAAGGGGACCACAGGTGAGAGGAGCAGGGTTGGGGCCAATGTCCTCATCAGTAACACTGGCCTAATCATATCTGCCTAAAGATTTGCTGTGAGCTCACACTAAGAGACGTTCCAAGAAACCAGGAGATAAGTCCTTCTACCTATGGGTTCTGAAAGTCACTTCCTGTCTTTCACTAAGAATAAGTTTATCAGAGGCTGGCGAACAAGCTACCAGATAATACAACATTCTTCGGGGAGAAGGCACAGAGCCTAGTGGAGGTGCCTAGGAGTTCCACAGACGGGCAGTGGGCACGCGGAAGGCAGGGGAGCCGGCTCCTGCTGTTGTGTATGTGTGGGGGTGTGCTACATATCCGTTATGGCTTGGCAGTGAGCGAGGCTGAGTGGCATGTGGGAACCGAAAGGGACCTGTGTTTCTCTTATCCAGTCCTGTGCTACAGCAGCAGGGCAGTGCCAGAGGGAGGGTACTCCAAGGCACCATCTGCTTGCCAGGCTCAGCACCTGCAGGTCTGCCTCTGCCTGCAAGAGCACTGCTTTCTGTTCCACACAAAGGAACTCCGTAGGCTACCGGTGGCTCTGCGCAGCAGGGGTTCTTGGGAGAAGAAAGATGGCAAAAGAGGAGAACAAAGGCAGGCTGGGACCCCAGCAAGAAGGAGGGGAGGCACAGGCAGTAGGTGCTACATCTGAACTGCTTTGTGACATTCCCCGCCTCTACCACAAGGAACTGGGGCCCAGCTCTTTCTCTCTCTTCACAAGCATAAACCCGACCTCCTGGTTCTCAGTTGGGAAAATGCCATGGTCCCTGACAGTGCTGTCTCCCCAGAGGCAGCTGCACACATCTGGACGTCAAAGTTTTCATAGGCCATACTCGGTGTACAGATTCTGTATGCACTGGTCTTTCTGACTTGCTCAGAGTACTACGCTACAAACCATTGCGACCAAGGACATTCACAACCAGGCATGATGGGTAACTAGGCATCCCAGCACTGGTGAGGCTGAGGCAGCAGGATCGCTGTGAGTCTGAGACCAGTTTGGGCCGCACGTTGAGACCTTGACTCAAAACAAGAGCGATAACATCAGGAGGGCAACAATAGCCGGATGGAGGGCTTGGCTGGTAGGGGAGAGGAGGGCCAGCCAAGCCCTTGTTCAGAACTGGAATGTGTAGATGACATTGGATATGAGGCGAGGTTAAGAACTAAGGGGATTTGGGAGAAGGAAAGTCAGGCCAGGTGTCCTGTTGACTCTGAAATCACATGACCTGGCCAACTCCAACTGCAGGCATGGCTCTTACGGGTAACTTTGAAAGCTTTGGTTCTACCAAATGGGGGCGCAGGGTCAAACCCAGTCACCAAGGGATCTTCACTGATGACTCCTGGGTAACTGGTACCATTGAGTGCCACTCAGCACTTACATCATTACTAGTTTTACCAAAGGCGAATAAAATTAATCCTGTGATCCTGAAATGTTAAATATGATTTTCATAAAACAGTTTAATTCCATAACAATGGAATATTAATTTCATTAATATTCTGCTAAAAAGGGAAACAGGTATGAGTAAAAGCCACTGTACCCATGACTGCTATTTGAGGGCGTCATACCTGATCCTTGATTGTCATCTACCCCAAGCAAGCTTGGGGCGGGGATGGGGGCAGCCCTCCTTGGGAGCTCCTTGCTGGCAGGTGCCCCCAGGAAGTTGGCTGAGGCCGTGTTCCTTTCTTCATATCCTAGACACCTCGGTAGTGAAAAGAAGCATGATGGGAATGCACAGAAAATGATGGAGGAGGTGTACGAGGCCAGGGTGTGGGGTGGAGGGATGAAGTGGCGGAGAAGCTCCAGAATCCAAGAACTGAGATGACCAGAGTGCTTCAGAACCGTCCAGAGCCAGAGGAAGAGCAAAGTTCTGCAGCCCTCGCTAAGGGCAGGGGTGGCTGGACTCTGGAGTGCAAACTCTGAGCGGGTGAAAGCAGTTCTAAACAGGCTGTTTTACAATAGGGGGTTATGGCCCCCGGGGGTTAGATGAGGTTGGGGTTCAGCTAGGAAGGCCAGGGTAGAGTCCAGCGCCATTTGGTAGCATTCAGAGGTTCAGTTCCTAACCATTTCCAGGATACAAGCGAGTAATGGCTGTTTGCTTCCTGGATTCTTTTTTTAAAAAAAGAAATACTCCTAATCCAGTTACAGTGAGTTACATTGTGAGTTCAAGGGCAGCCTGGCTTACACAGCCAATGAGGGCTGTGTATGAAGACCCTCAATAAACAAACACAAATCCTCCCCCAGAAACTCACCCCAAACAGAAAAAAACAGATCATAATATGAGAGAAACTGATTCCAGTGATTTGTTGGTAGACTGAATGAAGACCCATGAAAAGTTGCAAAAGTGCCCCGCCAAATGTAAATGGTGAAGAAATAAAAGGTCCACAGCTCTGGGACTTCCGCATGAACCCAGGGTGGCTCTGAGCTCACCATTCTCTGTCATCTCTATCCATGAATAAATCTCATTAATTCACCATTCTTTTTCCAAACCCATTTTATTGGAGACGGCCTGTAACCTGTAGAGCTGTGGTACCAACCTTGCATCCCCAAACCAGAGCAATCCAGACATCCGAGTACCGCGAAGCACAGGTGTGTGTGTTGGTCAAAGAGCAGGACACATCTCTCCCTGTCACCTGTGAGGGACACAAGGTCAGAACCAAGGACATTAAATTCCTGGGACCAAGTAGCAGAGCTCTGTGAACTTCCAGGTATGAACTCCTCCCTAGCAGAGAATTTCCCAGCTCAGTATGTAAAAACGGGAGAAAAGTGAAGAAAAGTTTACGTTCTGTTAGAACCTAAACCAGAGTGCCCGAGTGAGAGGGAAGGGAGAGAAAGCTAGAGACACTGGGCCACTTTGGGGCTTACCCAAGGGTGTGTGCTTTGCTACCATGGTGGTTTCAGACAGCACCTCAGCAAAATTACAAGAGTATTTCACATCGTGAACCATTATTCAAAAACAGTCAACTCCTTATTCACTGACCCTTGCAGTATTGATTCCACCGTATTCCTCAGCCCCTATATCTGAACTATTTCTCCTAATCTTCACTTGAGCTCAGTGAGGAAGGTGATCTTGTTACCTCCTCCTTACCCTTCTGTCTGGAAAGGAGACTAGGAGAGGTTTTGCAGCCTTCCCCCAGGAGAACCACTGGTGCAGGTTGTGATTTGAACTGAAGCTGAAGGATTACAAAGACAGCCTCAAGACATCACGAGGAGCATTGTGGGTGGCAGCACAGCCTGCAGACAAGTGACAGGGTGCTCAGGGCAGCCACGGTTCTGATTTCTTTGCAGGATTGCTGTTCAGTGAGTGCTGCTGAGATGGCGACCAGCACTGAACCCAGCCCAGATGAAGAATTAGAAGGCTTAGGGATAGGCCCTCACCTTCATGCTCACACCAAGGATCTGGAGGCACTGGATGGGATCAGTCAGCACCCACGTCACAAGCAGGATGACATCAGCCACCACCAGGACTGCCACCAACCCCAGCAACTGCAGGTCTTTGATAATCTGCAAAAGAGTCACGGTCAAAATGTCTCCTTGATTGCTGGCTGGATTTAACACAGTTGCTAGAGTATGTCCAGTGCTCTGAGCTGTGGGTTACAGTAACAGCGCTCCGTAGGACCCAGCCATCAACGCCACCACCACTAACATGGTTCATGATGAGGCTGTGAGACTGAACGCCTCCCCTGTAAGTATATTCAGTTATTGTTATTGTTACCACTAAACATTTCCATTTGCTTAACATTTTGTTTGTCTATTTTATTTTTGCTTTTCAAGATAGTTTCTCATTGCCCCTGGCTGTCCTGGAACTTGCCCAGTGGGCCAGGCTGGACTTAAACTCAGAGTTCTACCTGCCTCAACCTTCCAAGTGCTGGGATTAAAGGTATGCACCACCACTTAGCTGGTTTAATATTTTGATATTCTAACTTTTCTGGCAAAGATTTCCAGGGATCTTATAAAGGAAGTTCACTTTTATTTCTAGATGTATCTCTACGAGTACGTAGAGAAATGGAAAGGTTTTACTACCAGACTTCACCATTAACTCAGGTATGGAATTGAAAGATGGAGGAATTATTAGTATTTTTTTCTATAATTTGACTAGTATGAGAGAATGTTTTTTATTTATTGATTTTTATTGAGCTCTACATTTTTCTCTGCTCCCCTCCCTGCCTCTCCCCTCCCCTTCAACCCTCTCCCATGGTCCCCATGCTCCCAATTTACCCAGGAGATCTTGTCTTTTTCTACTTCCCATGTAGATTAGATCTATGTATGTCTCTCTGAGGGTCCTCATTGTTGTCTGGGTTCTCTGGGATTGTGATTTGTAGGCTGGTTTTCTTTGCTTTATGTTTAAAAACCACTTATGAGTGAGTACATGTGATAACTGTCTTTCTAGGTCTGGGTTATCTCACTCAAAATAATTTTTTCTAGCTCCATCCATTTGCCTGCAAATTTCAAGATATCATTATTTTTTTCTGCTGTGTAGTACTTCATTGTGTAAATGTACCACATTTTCCTTATCCATTCTTCAGTCAAGGGACATTTAGGATGTTTCCAGGTTCTGGCTATGACAAACAATGCTGCTATAAACATAGTTGAGCACATGTCCTTGTGGCATGATTGAGCATCTTTTGGCTATATACCAAAAAGTGATATTGCTGGGTCTTGAGGAAGGTTGTTTCCTAATTTTCTGAGAAATTGCCACACTGACAACCAAAGAGGCACTCCAGCTTGCATTCCCACCAGCAATGTAGAAGTGTTCCCTTTTCTCCACAACCTCTCCAGCATAAGTTGTCATCAGTGTTTTTGATCTTGGCCATTCTTACAGGTGTAAGATGGAATCCCAGGGCTGGAGAGATGGCTCAGAGGTTAAGAGCACTGCCTGCTTTTCCAAAGGTCCTGAGTTCAATTTCCAGCAACCACATGGTGGCTCACAACCATCTGTAATGGGGTCTGGTGCCCTCTTCTGCCCTGCAGATATACACACAGACAGAATATTGTATACATAGTAAATAAATAAATATTAAAAAAGATGGAATTTCAGAGTTGTTTTGATTTGCATTTCTCTGATGACTAAGGATGTTGAGCATTTCTTTAAGTGTCTTTCAGCCATTTTAGATTCCTCTGTTGAGAGTTCTCTGTTTAGGTCTGTACTTCATTTTTATTGGATTATTTGTTCTTTTGATGACCAATTTAGTGAGTTCTTTGTATATTTTGGAGATCAGACCTTTGTCTGATATGGGGTTAGTGAAGATCTTTTCCCATTCTGTAGGCTGCCATTTTGTCTTGTTGACCATGTCTTTTGCTTTACAGAAGGTTTTCAATTTCAGGAGGTCCCATTTATTAATTGTTTCTCTCAGTGTCTGTGCTACTGGGGTTATATTTAAAAAGTGGTTCTCTGTGCCAATGCATTCAAGTGTATGTCCCACTTTCTCTTCTATAAGGTTCAGTGTGGCTGGCTTTATTTTGATATCTTTGATCCATTTGGACTTGAGTTTTGTGCATGGTGATAGATATGGATTTATTTTCATTCTTCTACATGTTGATATCCAGTTATGCCAGCACCATTTGTTAAATATGTGTCCTTTTTTCATTTTATATTTTTTGCTTCTTTGTCAAAAATCATGTGTTCGAAGGTTTGTGGCTTAATATCCGAGTCTTTGATTCAGTTCCATTGGTCCTCCTGTCTGTTTTTATGGCAACACCAGACTGTTTTCAGTACTGTCACTCTGTAGTAGAGTTTTAAGTCTGGGATGGTGATGCCTCCAGAAGTTCTTTTATTGTACAGGATTGTTTTGGCTATCCTCGGTTTTTTGCTTTTCCATATGAAGTTGAATTCTTTCAAGGTTTGTGAAGAATTTTACTGGGATTTTGATGGGCACTGCACTGAATCTGTAGATTGCTTTTGGTAAGATTGTCATTTTTACTATGTCAATTCTACCTACCCAAGAGTATGGATGATCTTTTCACTTTCTGGTATCTTCTTCAATTTCTTTTTTCAAAGATTTAAAGTTCTTGTCATACAAGTCTTCCACTTCTTTGGCTAGAGTTACCCTGAGATAGTTTATGCTATTTGTGGCTGTTATGAAGGGTGATGTTTCTCTGATTTCTTTCTCAGCAAATTTATCATCTATGTAAAGGAGGGCTACTGATTTTTTTTTACTTAATCTTGTATCCTGCTACATTACTGAAAGTGTTTATGAGTTGTAGAAGTTCTGTAGTAGAATTTTTTTGGGTTTCTTAGGTAAACTATAACATCACCTACAAATAGTGAGAGTTTGACTTCTTTTTTTTTTATTTGCATCCCCTTGATTTCCTTTTGATGTCTTATTGCTCTAGCTAGGACCTCAAGAACTATATTGAATAGATATAGAGAGAGTGGACAACCTTGCCTTCTTCCTGATTTCAGTGGGATCATTGAGAGTTTCTCTCCGTTTAATTTGATGTTGGCTGTTGGCTTACTATATATTACCCTTATTATGTTTAGGTATGTTTCTTGTATCCCTTCTCTCTCCAAGACCTTTATCATGAAGAGATGTTGTATTTAGTCGAAAGCCTTTGCAGCATCTAATGAGATGATCATGTGGTTTTTATTTTTCAGTTTGTTTATATGGTAGATTACATTGACAGATTTTCATATGTTGAACCATCCCTGCATCTCTGGAATGAAGCTGACTTGATCATGGTGGATAATGGTTCTGATGTGTTCTAGGATTTGATTTACCAGTATTTTATTGAGTATTTTTGCATCAATGTTCTTGAGTGAGATTGGTCTGTAATTCTCTTTCTTCATAATGTCTTTATGTGGTTTGGGTATCAGGGTAATTGTAGCCTCATAAAAAGAGTTGGCAATGTTCCCTCTGTTTCTATTGTGTGAAATAATTTGAGGAGTATTGGTATTAGTTCCTCTTTGAAAGTTTTGTAGAATTCTGAGTTGAAACCATCTGGTCCTGGGCTTTTTTTGGTTGGGAGACTTTTGATGACTGTTTCTATTTCTTCAGCAGTTATAGGTCTGTTTAATTTGCTTATCTGGTCTTGATTTAATTTTGGTAAGTGATATTTATCCAGAAAGTTGTCCATTTCCTTTAAGTTTTCCAATTTTGTGGAGTACTGGTTTTCAAAATATGACCTGATGATCCTCTGTATTTCCTCCGTGTCTGTTGTTATGTCCCCCTTTTCATTTCTGATTTTGTTAATTTGGATATTCTCTCTCTGCCTTTTGGTTAGTTTGTATAAAGGTTTGTCTATTTTGTTGATTTTCTCAAAGAACCAACTCTTTGTCTCATTGATTCTTTGTATTGTTTTCCTTGTTTCTATTTTGTTGATTTCAGCTCTAAATTTGATTATTTCCTGCTGTCTAGTTCTTTTGGGTGAGTTTGCTTCTTTTTGTTCTAAAGTTTTCAAATGTTCTGTTAATTCACTAGTATGGGATTTTCCCAGCTTCTTTATGTAGGCATTTAGTGCTATGAACTTGCCTCTTAACACTGCTTTCATTGTGTCCCATAAATTTGGGTATGTTGTGTGGTCATTTTCATTGAAGTTTAGGAAGTCTTTAATTTCTCCCTTTATTTCTTCCTTGACCCATTGATGATTCAGGTGAGCACTGTTTAATTTCCATGTGTTTGTGGGCTTTCTGGAATTAGTATTGCTGTTTAATTCTAGTTTTAAGCTGTGGTGATCTGATAAGGTACATTGGGTTATTCCAATTTTTTTTTTATCTATTGAGGTTTATTTTTTTATTTTTTATTTTTGTTTTTTTCGAGACAGGGTTTCTCTGGCTTTGGAGCCTGTCCTGGAACTAGCTCTTCCTGGCTGGCCTCGAACTCAAAGAGATCCACCTGCCTCTGCCTCCCGAGTGCTGGTATTAAAGGCGTGCGCCACCACATCCCGGCTGAGGTTTATTTTGTTACCGAGTATGTGCTCAGTTTTTGAGTGAAGTGCTGAGAAGAAGGTATATTCTTTTATATTTGGATGGAATGTTCTATATATGTCTTTTAAGTCCATTTGAGACATAACAAGTGTTATTTCCCTTATTTCTCTGTAAATTTTTTGTTTGAATCACCTGTACAGTGGTGAGAGTGGGGTGTTGAAGTCTCCCACTATTAGTGTGTGTTGTTTAATGTATGGTTTAAGCTTTAGAAGTGTTTCTTTTACATATGAGGGTGCCCTTGTATTTGGGGCATAGATGTTCAGTATTGAGATTTCCTCTTGTATGCAGCAGAAGGATGGATTCTGTTTTTGTATTCAATCGTTAGCCTGTGTCTTTTTATATGGGAGACATATAAATTTATATTGAATCCATTTATATTAAGGGATATTAACGATCAGTGATTGCTATCTCCTGTTAATTTAGTTTTTGTTGTTGGTGATGTTAATTTGTGTGTTTTCCCCTTCTTTGGGATTTGCTGTTGTGAGATTATCTATTGTATGTGTTTTTGTTGATATAGCCAACTTCCTTGCATTGGAGTTTTCCTTCTAGTACTTTATGTAGGTCTGGGTTTGTAGCTAGGTACTGGTTAAATCTGGTTTTGTCATGGAGTATCTTGTTTTGTCCTTCTATGGTGATTGAAAGTTTTGCTGGGTATAGTAGTCTGGGCTGGTATCCATGGTCTCTTAATGTCTACATAATGCTTGACCAGGACCTTCTGAATTTCATTGTCTACAATGAGAAGTCAGGTGTAATTCTGATAGGTCTGCCTTTATATATTATTTGGCCTTTTTCCTTTGCAGCTCTTAATATTCTTTCTTTATTCTGTATGTTTAGTGTTTTGATTATTATGTGGTAAGGGGGGCTTTTTTTTTATCCAGTCTATTCGGTGTTCTGTAAGCTTCTTGTATCTTCATAGGTATATCTTTCTTTAGGTAGGGAAAGTTTTCTTCTATGATTTTGTTAAATATATTTTCTGTGCTTTTGAGTTGAACTTCTTCTTCTATACTTACTATTCTTAGGTTTGGTCTTCATGGTGTCCCATATTTCCTGGATATTTTGTGTTAAGCTTTTGTTAGATTTAATGTTTTCTTTAACTGATGAGTGTATTTCCTCTATTGTATCTTCAGCGCTTGAGATTCTCTCTTTCATCTTTTGTATTCTGCTGTTTATGATTGCGTTTGTAGTGCCTGATTGCTTTCTCATGATTTCTGTTGGTATAATTTCCTCAGCTTGTGCTTTCTTTATTGTCTCTATTTCAGTTTTCAAGTCTTGAATAGTTTCTTTCATATGTTTGATTGTATTTTCTTGGTTTTTTTTTAAGGCATTTGCTGATGTCTTCCAATTTTTTGTTTGTCTTTTCCTCCATTTCTTTGAGGGAATTTCTTATTTCCTCTTTAAGACTCTCAAACATTTTCCTGAAGTTAATTTTTTAGGTTATTTTCTTCTCTTTCATCTATATTTAGTTGTTCAAGTCTTGCTGTTCTAGGGTCTTTAGGTTTTATTGGTGTCATGTTGCTCTTTGTGGTGTTGTGTGTGTTCTTACCTTGTCTACTGATCTTTTCCTCTAATTGGTATGGTTGGGGCTGTCTGTGACTCTGGTGATTAATCTTCTAGGTGCCAGTGGATCCAAGACTCAGATGGTTGTTCCTTGTGGTACAGTCAGTGGGGTGGTTCTAGTTACCCCGTTGGTCACTCCACGTTTCTGGAGGCTGCTCAGCACTCCCAGGGTTTGCTCTGCTCAATGGTGTTTGCTGTCTCAGGCCTGCTCTGCTCTAGGCTGCCAGCTCAGACCTGTTTCTGTAAATGTCCCTGGTCTGGATCTGCTCCTACAAAGGTCTCTGTCTTGGGGTTGGTTCTGCAAAGGTCTCTGGCTCTGATTTACTCTCTCAGAGGTCCCAGACTCACGCCCAGACCGGCAGAGTTTCTGGATCCTGCCTAATCTCTCAGAGGTCTCAGACTGATTCCCCGGACCAGCAAAGGTCCTGGCTCAGGTCTAGTTCTCAGAGGTCCCAGACTCATGACAGACTCGCAGGGGTCCTGGCTCAGGTCTGTTCCCTCAAATGTCTCAGATTCATGCCTGGACCCCTGCAGTGGTCTCTGGCTCTGGCCCACTTGCTCAGCAGTTGCCCCTAAACCTGCTCCTGTGGAGTTTGCTGTCTCTGGTCTGCTCCAGCCCAGGTCGCTGGTTCAGTCCCGCCTTGCAAATGTCCCTGGTCTGGATCTGCTTCTGCTCCCATAGAGCTTGCCATCCCAGGCCCGATCAGGCCTATGTCGCTGGCTCAGTTCCCTCCTGTGGAGTTTGCCATCTCAGGCCTTTTCCAGCCTAGGTCGCTGGCCCCAAGAGCTCTTTTTTAAAAAATGTATTTATGTATTGTGTTATATGTGCATGTTCATACACTCAGAGGTCAAAGGCCAGCTTGTGGAAGTTGATTCTCTCCTGTCACATGGGTTTTAGAGATCAAATTCATATCATCAAACTTGGCGGCAAGCGCCTTTACTCACTAAGCCTTCTGGACACCTGGGCTCTTCTTTCTGCAGAGTCAAAATCCCACTATATCATCTGTCGAAGCAGTCACAGGGATCCCTTTTCCATATTAAGCAGTTGCTGTCATCACTACTCAAGGCTGCTCACATCGCTCTTCTCTGCAAGAGCCCTGTAAGCAGGTTCCTGACATGTTCATTTCCCTCTTTCACTGGGCTAAGGCTCAACATGAGTGGCAGAGACAGGTGCTTGACTTGGACTCCTTTCTTTTATGAAGCGAGAATGTTTTCATGACAATAAATCTTAAACTGTTTATGACAATTTAATAAAAAGATGTATAACACCGTTTTGATTTTTTGTTTAGTTCTTTATATGTTCTAGCTAACTATCTAATTGGTAAAGTGTTTTCTGTTCTGTAGGCTTCTGCTTTGTCCAAATGATGGTGTCCTTTCTGTACAGAAGTTTTCAGTTTCACAAAGTCCCATTTATTAACTGTTGGTCTCAATGCCTATACTGTTTGTTCAGAAAGCCTTTACCTGTGCCAGCGAGTTCAAGCCTATTCCCACTTCCTTTTCTACCACGTTCAGGGTATTTGTTCTAATGTTGAGGTCCTTGCTCTATCTGGAGTTCCGTTTTCTACAGGGTGATGGATGTGGCAGATCCACGTTCTTGACAACCACCAAAGGAAAGAAGCAAGCTAGTTATAAAGTTCGCAAGAGCAAGATAAACTTTGCTTAATCAAATTGCTCGCAAGAGAAACCACTGCTAGCAATTAGGGGAAAAGATCTGTATGGAGGAGCAAAGATCAAGAGTCAGTCCTCACCATATAAGGTCAAGTGAGAAGACAGTGGGAGAGAGCATCTCATCCAAGTATGGACACAAAAGAAAACATTCAAAGGATGGGATGCAGCTAGCGGTAGATTCACTGACTAGTGTGAGTGGCTCTGTGCTCCACCCCAACACTACACAACAAACAAGTGGCAATATATTTTTTGGAAATACAGTCAAAATAAGGACATCTTCAGTCCTATGAAGCTGAAAGAGTTCAGCACTTCTATACTCACACTAGAACGTTTTTAATCCTTCAGATCAAAAGGGAATGATACCAAATGAAAATGAGGATATAAGGCTGAGTGTGGTTATATACTTCTTTAATTCCAGCACTTGGGATGCAGAGGCAGGTGGATCTCTGTGAGTGGCAGGCCAATCAGGGCTACATAGTGAGACCTCATCTCAAAAAACAAACAAAAAATGTGTACAGGATATTAAAAGCACTGGAAATGCCAACTATGTAGGCAAATATGTGATTTATTTTCTTAGATACCTTTATGAGATAACTGTTTAATAAAAATTATGACAACTGAGTGGGGCTTATAGTACATGTAAAAATGAAAGCAATAGCAACACAGATTGGGATGAGAAGAAGAGGAAGGACCCTGCTGCGCGGTGAGAAGTGCACAGCAATAGCACACAGATTGGGATGAGAAGAAAGGAAAGGACCCTGATGCGCAGTGAGAAGTGCACAGCAATTTACCCTCCTCTACAAAGCTCCCTAGAAACTGAAGAGGAAGGATTTCTCCCCGCTCATTCTACAACATCAGGATTACCCTGATACCCAAACTAGGTAAATGAATGCACTATAAGAAAACTGCAAAGCAATAGCTGCTAAAAGCATAAGTGTGCAAATCCAAACAAAATTTTTATAAAGAGGAATTCTACCAAACACAAAGCATATAACAGTGCATGACCAACTTAAGAATACAAGTTTGTTTGGGCATCCTACAATCATTTTAACACAATCCATCATATGAGCAGATCAGACAAGAAAATAATATGACAACTTCAATAGACAAGGAAATTTGTTAGACAAAACCCAACACCAATATTGATAGAAATGATCAGGAACCTAAGGGGGGAAACAACCTTCCACAACTGGAAAACAGAGTCTATGAAACTGCAGCCAACATCCATGCTTCTGTTCGTTCTTTAAAATGTTTTTATCAATATACGTTAATTATACATGATAATGCAACTCATTATGACATCCTCATGTATGCACATGATGATTCTTTTTGTTGTTTGTTTTGTTTTGTTTTTGAGACAGAGTCTTGCTTTGGCTGGCCTCAAACTCACCAAATTCCTGCCTCTGCTTCCCAAGTGCTAGGACTACTGGGATAAGCCACACACCCAATCCATGCTTAGTATGGAAGGGCTTCCCCATAAGTCAAGGATAATTGAAGGGAGCCGGAAAGAGGGCTCATCCTTTAAGAGCACCAGCAGAGGCTGTTTCCAGCACCCATACGGAGCCTCACAAAGATCTGTAACTCCAGTTCCAAGGGATCTGATGCCCTCTTCTGGCCTCCTTGGGCACTGCATGCACATGGTGCACAGATATACATGTGGTCAAGACACACATATTTATATAAAATAACAATTGAAGGATATTTTACTCTTGTCACCTCAGTTTGAAGTTGTACTATTGTTTTTTTCCAGTTCGATCAGAAAAGAGCTCTTTACTCACAGGTGATGTGACAACAATACAGAGAATCTAATGGAGTCTATTAAAAAATTTGCTGGAAGAGCTGGGCGGTGGTGGCACACACTTTAATCCCAGCACTCTGGAGGCAGAGGCAGGCGGATCTCTGTGAGTTTGAGGCCAGCCTGGTCTACAGAGCGAGATCTAGGACAGGCTCCAAAGCTACAGAGAAACCCTGTCTTGAAAAACCAAAGTAAAAAAAAAAATTAAAAAAAGAAGTTGCTGCAAGTCTGCACGTGCTAGAATGACTGTAGTCTGGCATTTTGGAAGCTGAGATAGGAAGACCACCATGAATCTGAGGCCAGCCTAGACGACAGAGGTCAGCTTGGACTATATTATGAGACCATCTTAAAGAACAAAACTGCTAGAACTCTTATGGAATTTAGCAAGGTTGAAACATATACGGTTTACAAAACAATAAAACATGCAACATATAACAACTTAAAGAGTAATAAATCTGGAAAATATGTGAAAGCTCCATACTGAGAAATGCACAATATTGCTGAGATAAATTAATAAAAACCTAAATAGGTGGAGATATGTACAGTAGTTATAGATTAAAAACCAACATTGTTAAGAAATCAATTCTCAATAATTTAATCTTAGATTAAACACGTGTGCACTTTTGTGTAGGTATGTGTGCATGCCCAACATGGGTACTGAGAACCCAACTGCGCTAACTGCTCAGCTATCTCTCCAGCCCATGATTCCACTGATGTAAAACTCTGGAAAGGAAAAACTAATCTTTAATGTCAGAAAGCAAAACAGTGGTGTCCTTGGGATAGGGAGGGACAATGTAACAATGTGACAATGTAACATCGTGACGATGTAACAAAGGGCAGAGGATGTTGAGCATCTGGGGATGGTGGAGTTTGCTGGATCACGTTTTATGGGTTGATATAACACCACTCTTTTTTATTCAGGGGAGCGAGCTAATACAGCCCCTCACTACCACAAATTATGCAGTCAAGTTTCCTGTGTGTGTGGAAATTTCAGGGGTCAGCTTACCCTAAGTGTGTGAGCCTCTCTCTGGGACACCACCATGAGATCATGGTGTTCCCCTGCCAGGTAAGGATCTTGTCACACTTTTAATATTGTATTTCTTGTGTGTCAATTCTGCCTCAAAAAAAAAGCTAGTTTTGAAAAACCATATCAAAAGGGATGAACTCTGTCCTTTTAGCCAACTTTCTGCATCTGTGTGCTTACTCACAGCAAAACTTTTGCTAAGTAGCCACCACGATTCAATAATGTTTGGTTTCCAACATCCCATAATTACAGAGAAGTAGTCTGACAGAATTATATATAAAGTCTGGGGAGTCTCTAGCCAAAGAGAATTATGGTCTGGGCAGTCATATCAGGGAATCTGATAAAATAGAGGAGTGTGGTTATAATAAATGCTGGATGTCAGGGACATGCGGGTGACCTAGCTGCTGCATGGCTTGCACAGTCAATTCTACCTGCTCACTGCTTTAGCTATGCCCTTCTCAGGGCAGAAAACTGCCTGTATGGAAAAGACCTAGGGAGAGGAATCGTTCTGCTTCTTGCTATAGCTTTTCTACACTCCCTCTTTCACTTAAACAGCTCCCATCTGTGCCAAGAGCCAGTCTCTCTGGGCATCTTGTTTTCACTCCCACTGTGCCAGGTACTGGCCAGCTCACAGGTCCCCATGGAGCCTGGTATACTTAAAGCAGCCCATGTTCCCAGATGTAGTTCCTGGCTGCGCTCACTCTCAGTCCTA
Source organism: Ondatra zibethicus (assembly GCA_004026605.1). Classification (NCBI taxonomy): domain Eukaryota; kingdom Metazoa; phylum Chordata; class Mammalia; order Rodentia; family Cricetidae; genus Ondatra; species Ondatra zibethicus. The sequence goes on along the minus strand of PVIU01000642.1, from coordinate 199,065 downwards.
GAAGTCTGGGGCTTTATGGAGCCACATCACTAAGGATTGAAGTGAGGAGTAAGAATTCCAGCCATCCTATAGTTATCCCAGAGATCTGCACTACCTTCCCCAGCTCTGAGCCTCTGTGGAGCTCCCGCTGCAACCCAGCACTGTGTACCGGCTGCTAACTCACCACTCTCTTGTCGGGGACCCTCTGGGTGAACACCTTGTAGAGTCGCCAGCTCTTCCCCAGAATAGGGCCGAACACAAGGGATGTTCCAATGCACAGCATGGACAGTCTCATCTGAGGGCAAACGAAGACAGAAGCAAGAGTCACAGTGGAACCTTCCTCCATCTTCAACATCTCAGGCCCACAGAGGACGGGGGTAGAAAGTGGGCCTCGCTGAATGTGCCCATAACACAGATACATAGCTATAACACAGATACGTAACTATAACATGGATACATAACACAGATACATAACTATAGCATGAATACATAACTGTAACACAGATACATAACTGTAACATGGATACATAGGTATAACACAGATACATAACTATAACATGGATACATAACACAGATACATAACTATAGCATGATATATAACTATAACACAGATATATAACTATAACATGGATACATAGCTATAACACAGATACATAACTATAACACAGATACATAACTATAACATGGATACATAACACAGATACATAACTATAGCATGATATATAACTATAACACAGATATATAACTATAACATGGATACATAGCTATAACACAGATATATAACTATAACATGGATACATAACTATAACACAGATACATAACTATAACATGGATACATAACTATAACACAGATACATAACTATAGCATGGATACATAACTATAATACAGATATATAACTATAGCACAGATACGTAACTATAACATGAGTGTGTAACTATATCTACCACTCATAGAAAGAGCCATGATCATGAAATGTTATCAAAATCTAACATGGTGTCCGAAACAAAATTTCAAAATGTCACCTACCTGAATGAGCGCTTCCATTGAATTCCCCACAGAAGCATCTTGAATCCCAAAAAGGTATGCGCTACTGTAAGTCAGACAGCTGCCCAGTAAGGTCACAATGTTCAGATTGGGGCTGGACATCTTCACAATCCTAGGTGGAAATAGGAAGAGCGGCAAAGCTATGACCCATGGCTCCCATGTCGAAGGCATGCCAGAGCAATGCTTCTGAGGACAAACCCTGCTGCAGCCCTGGTCACTGGGAAGGCATGACAGAGCAAGACTTCTGAGGACAATCCCCGCTGCAGCCCCAGTCTGGGGGTGAAGCCACCGTGCGCCCTCCAAGAAACTAACGGTTTATTTACATGCCTTAAAAATAACCAAATCCTGGTTTGCTTTATTTTTTATGTTTTGAGATAGGGCCTATTGTAGCCCAGGCTGGCCTTGAACTTGCTATGATGCCCTTGAATTCCTGACTCTCATGCTTCTATCCTGTGCTGGGATTGCAGGCATGTGTCAATATGTCTAATTTAAAAAAGAAAAAATTTAAATGCTGGAAGTCATGGTGCATGCCTTTGTTCCCAGGACTTGGGAAGCAGAAGCAGGCAGATCTCTATGATTTCAAGACCAGCCTGGTCTGCAAAGCAAGTTTCAGGACAGCTAGGGCTGTTACACAGAGACATCCTATCCAAAAACAAACAAAACACCAAAAATGACTCATAAGTTTTATTTTATATATATGAACTTTTTGCCTACATGTATGTATGTGTGTGTACCACGTGTGTACCTCATGCCCACGGAGAACAAAGAAAGGCATCTGATTCCTCAGAACTGGAGCTATGGAGAGTTGTGAGCTGACCATGTAAGTGCTGGAAACTGAACCCCGGTCCTCTGCCAGAGTAACAAGTGCTCGGAACTGCTGAGCCGTCTCCGCAGCCTTCCTGGCTTTTAATTTCTTGAACCGAAATTCTTGTATCTCTTGCTTTTATAACTGGGACTTTTAAAGAAAGGCTGACCGGCACACAGATGACGCCAGAGAAGGGCAAGGGCTTGGTCGGTGAAGATGAGACTGTTAAGGGACAGGCCAGCGTATGTAAGCCACAGCTGGTACACAGGGGGACAGTGTGGGGCTTGCCGAACTGAGCTGTAAGGGAGACTACTGTTTGGAGAGGGGTCTGGGTTTCTTCACATACACTAATTGCTAGACGCACACATTGCTTTTCTTTCCTTACTTGACTGAAACAAGAGGCAGCCGAGACCAAAAGCCGGGGATTAAGTTAGGGTCGTTTTTTAGGAGGGGGCAAAACGTAGTCAGTGGGTAGATGGAGACTAGAGGGGGATGCAGATAACTGGGGTCCTAGACAAAGTCGGCACCGGCAGAGGCTCAGGGTGTGATGTTAATCTAAGGGGGAAATCAGGCTTATTCTGTGGATCACTGATGTCTGAGCTTCTGTAAAACCAGGGCTGGAGACCCTTTTCCATTTACCTCTTACAAGCTCCTACACATAAGCCATGACCATGATGGTGGCCCTGTCCCGGCTTGCCTGCCAGCACCTCATAGCCAAACATCTGTTTGTCTACATCACTGCCGAATAGCTTTGCAGCCCTGCTCTGCTCGGCACCTACTTTGTTTGAACGCCCTAATTTGGTCTCATTTGCACAATCCAGTATGTCACAGATCCTAATTTGGAATTCTCCCCCTTTCTGACTTAGTGAAGAGGAGCCCAGTCTAGTTATTTTTGATGAAATAGGCACTCTCTAGTGTTCACATCTCAAGCCCTGGTGTAAACCCCTTGTCCAGATAAACATGCCATGGACCCAGACGTGTATTTTTTTTTTGGTATTTTTTCTTGAGAGGTTTTACTGAGGGTATCTCATAAAAGGAAAACATGAATAGGAGATGATTAACCTGTTTAGTTTGGCTGAGTGAACGAACACCTGTGAAGCCATGTAAATGTCAATCAGCTCCAATTCAGTAGGTAATGACTTGTCTGGGGGACTGTCTTTGCTGCGTTGGGAGGTATTCAGCCACCATGTCATTTTATTTTTGTATTGAACTAAATGATAAAGTCTACAAAGCTGAATGTCTTCCCTCATCTACAAACATGCAGAAGATTTCATAAGGCCAGGAGAGTTGGGCCTCATGAAGCCTGGTGTAACTTCCTGAGCCTAACTTGAGTTTGAGGAGGAGTGACTCAGCACAGCCTAGGCCCACCTCTGCCCAGTCACTGCTGATGTGGCAGGATATTATTGGCCCTTATTTCTCACTCCACCCCACCCCTCCCCAAGACTCCAGCCCACTACCTCAGCCCTATATAAGTTCCTGCCCTGATGCAATAAAGTGAGATCCTGCTTTGACAGACTCCTGGCTCAGTGTGTGTTTCTCCTCGGTGGCCAGAGGGGAGGTCTCACCATCCCCGCTCTGCCTCAGCCCTATCTGCTGGAGAACCCGGCACGGGAGATTTAAATATTATACACTTAATTACAATGACATGACTTAAGAGTTAAAAGTCTAGACTAGGTGAGTAGTAGTAGGAAAACAAGGTGTTGGGGTGTGTGTGTGTATGTGTTAAGGATTATATAACAATCTCTCTCTTTTTCTTCTCTTTATTTATTGACTAGAAACGTGAGGCAAGGACTTTCTCAATGTTTCTGTTTTCCAGTAGACTCAGGACATGCAAATAAACATCTGTAGGTCTTGTTTGATCCTGTATTGTCACTCTTGTGGTCTAGCAGACCCAGGAGCTTGTGGCGTTCACTTTGGCCTCTGAGCTGGGGACTTTGAGTTACTGAATTTGGAAACACAGTTCAAGGTTGTACCTGGGATGTATCTGGGCAAGCTATGGCTAGGCTAGAAGGAAACTTCCCTTAAAACACCTTAGGTGCTTTATAAGGTGCGTCATGAGTTGATGCAAAGGCTGACACTGAGCAGCTTGGTTCTGTTTAAATTTATGTGCATGGATGCTTTGCCTGTATGTATGTCTGTGCACCGGATATATGTCCGATGCCCTCAGAAGACAGGAACAGGCATCAGATTCCCTGAAACTGGAGTTACAGACAGTGGTGAACTGTGCGGGTGCTGGGAGTTGAACCCGGGGCCTCTGGACTGCACTGAGCAGTATATGCTCTTAACCACTGAGTCGTCTCTCCAGTCCCTATCATTGAGCTCCGTCACAGCTAAAACAAATACAGGAGTCATTCACAGCTCAGAAAAAATTTCATTTCTGAGAATCTGTTAAGTTTTTCATTCAGTCTGCTGCTTTTGATCATATTATGTTACAATAAGATTATAAATCTATGCCATGCAAAACTCCAGCTTTATTATGTGACCTGGTGTCATGCCACAGATCTGATCTGCTGTCGCTTTGCCCATTTCTAAGGTTTGAGTTCATCAATCCAAATTCTGCACACCTCACACTAACACTATAGCATGACCTCTAACCACTTGCGCTTCGCGCCTGCGCCTCCCTGTGGCTTCATCCCACCTGGGCCTCCTTAGAGGACCATCCAGAGAGGGCAGTGTAACCTTTCAGCTTCCTGGGCTCTACATTCTCTCATCAGGATGATTTCATTTTATTTTGCTTCAGAGTCTCTGAATTCTTTGTCTCATCATTTGAAAGAGTTCTACTTTCAGGAATTTGAAACATAAATATACTCCCCCCACCCCACCCTCATTAAGATAGGGTCTCACTGTATGTCCCTGACTGCTCTGGAACTTGCTATGGATTCCAGGCTGACACTGAACTCACAAAGACCCACCTGCCTCTGCCTCTGCCTGGGATCAAAGGTGTGTACCACCACACCTGGTTCTCTCTCTCTCTCTCTCTCTCTCTCTCTCTCTCTCTCTCTCCCACAGTCCATTCAGAATTTAGCTCCTTGTCTCCTCCCATAAGTTGTTTATCTGCCATCCTTCTCCAGTTCAGCACATGAACTCCATCTTTCTGTTTGCTTGGATCAAAAACCTTGGAGTCATTGCTGACTCTTGCTTACCTCCCACATCCAATCTGTCTGGAAGTCTCATTGGTTACATTCTTGAAATACAACCAGAACCCAGCTACTTCTCACTACCTCTACTGCCACCAACTGATCAAAGTCTTCCTTGCAACAGCTTCCTAACTGCTCTCCCCGCTTCTATCCGGGAACTTCCTTCTCAATCACCGGAAGCCAGAAGGGATCATGAGCTGCCTTAATGTCCATGTGTTAGACAAAGAGGGCACATGTTGGGGAATAGAAGTGGCTTCCGGGTGGCTCTGTGGATGTTCATGAAATGGTTGAGACTTCCCTGATGTTACTGCGCACAAAAAGATCAGAGTTATTTTAGGGCTGTAAGCGCTGTGGATTTCTGCAGACTATGGGTTTTGACCAGACTAAGTCCTCACTGACAAGCCTAGTTGTGTGGGTGAGCCTCTCCCGGGCTTCCCTCCCAGCATGGTGCTGAAAGAAGCCCAGAAATAAACAAGAGATCCTAACAGGGTGTCTGTGCAGCTCTGTGCTCTCCCACCCTCCGTTTCTAGGGAACCGCAGCATCTGTGGCAGGATTCATTCACATACGCACGTGCACACGTAGGTTCACTGTCTCCAATGAGATCAGGCTTCTCCAAAGGTTCCCTTCCATTGGCCAAATCCTTCCTGGAGAATTCTCCTAGGAAATGCTTTCATCTAACCCATCTCCCAGGTCACACGGTCAGGAGGGCCCCGAGGGCCCAGCAGACCTCATCTTGATGGCCGCACATCCCATGTCTCAGCTGACATTAGTGACAGAAGCGAACAGCACACATTGCTCTCCCAGATTTCAGAAAACCCGCTGATCTTGGATGGCCTTGCTACTTGCAGCTGGCACGGAAGCCTGACTCTTTTATATCTTGGAGCCCTGAGTGCTGGGTGGGCCTTGCCTCTCTAAGCTCGCTTGCTTTTCAAAGCAAACTCAGTGCTTGAACAGCTTTGTCTGATCCAAAGAGCAAGTTCCCAACCACCAGCCTGTCATTTGGACCTACAGTCGCTGACACTGCAAGGGACCTGGGAGCGGAAGGCTACAGGATAGTTACATGACTAGCAGCAGTGGGACCTGAAGGGACCAAGGTCCCTTCCGGCTCTTCCCTTTAGCGACAGACTCTTCTGCCACTAGCATGTCAGCAAGCCAGTCACGTGCAGACTGACCTGGTTTCTAGAGATGTGGTGGGTTTTACAGCCTGACCAACTGATCCTCCAAATAAAAGCTTTGCTTATTAAGTACTAAAGAAAACTTGCCAAATGTCCTGGCCCCAGATTCTCCTTTAGCCGATGGCCTCAGTGTTCTTGGCTTTGCTCATGCTCTCATTAGTAGTCATTTTGCGTCAAACATTAATTCCTGAACAGGAACCTATCACAGCATTAAGAAAATGGAGATGGCAGAGCAGATTAGCTAGCATCTCTGCCCTCAACCCATGAGGCTGCTTCCTCGGGGGGTTTAGCTTTCTCAGGATGAAGATAGTTTTCTGATTCCTCTTTTAAGATGGAATAAAAGCTGCATATAACCTAACAGTCCTTTCCTCAGCACCCAGGGCTACTTAACACACACATGAGAACATAGAGATTGGAAAATGCAAATTACATTTATTTACATGTGTAAATGTACACCGTGTACCATGGCATGCACATAGAGTTCAGAGGACAACTCACAGTTGTTGGTTTTCTCCTTCCACTGCGTGGGTCTTGGGGACCAAGCTCAGAAAGTCTGGCACGGTGGCAAGTGCCTTTGTTTGCTGAGCCATTTACACAGCCCATAGAATGAATATATATATACATATATATATATGCGAAAATACATATAGATTTAAGGTACACATATTTCAGAATTCATAGCTTTCCTGGGCTACAAACATAACTGAGTCTCAATTCAAAACTGCATCCTCACATCCATTTTAAAAGCTGGAATATGGAAATTTAGATTTCCATTTCATAACAAATGTCCATTACCTCGTTGTACCGGCTCAGGTGTAGGACAGTAGTGGAAGGCACATTGATGACACACTGCTGGTGAGAAGCAAAAGCCACAGGACGCCCTGAGAAGGAAGCCTGCTTTCTTTAGGAGTATTATGGTAACATTTGGTATCTATTTAAAAAATATATCAACTTCCATGTCTCGTGACAACTGTACAATATTTTAAATGTACTTTTAAACAACAAGAGGGGACAATAGACGCACAGAAGAAAATCCCATTTTCCCCAAGCTCTCCCACCCGAGGGTTCCAGTTCCACGTGTGTTGTGATTGATTGTTCAGGCTGCGATTTCAACTTCCGTTCTCCCTCCCACTGCACCACTGCAGCTGTAGGAAAGGCCTCCAGCGATTTCTAGCAAGACTCTTGTAGCTCTTCCAAAAACAAAAAACAAAACAAAACAAAAAAAGAGCCAGTCCAGGCACCCTGGTTCTAAGCAGGACAAAAAGCACGAGCACAATTGGCCGTTAGAAGCATCCAATCGCAGAGCGCCAGCCCCAGGTGGCCGTAAAGTCGATTTTGCTCCCTTGTTCCTCTCTTTTCAGTCGTCAGGTTTATTATGTCGGGAGAATGTTGGGCCATGGTGTGCATGGGACTCTGTGAGGAATGCTGAATACATGAATACAAGCAAGAATGGTTTCTGGGCCAGAATCTGGGAATCCATGACCCCGGGCTGAGTTTGGGTTTCTACCTACAAGCACCTTCTATGGGGTCTCAGTAGTACCTTATTAAATGTCTGTTTAAAACATATATACAGGTTTTTCTGTAGCTTTGAAGCCTGTCCTGGAACTAGCTCTTGTAGACCAGGCTGCCGTCAAACTCAGAGATTCACCTGCTTCTGCCTTCCTAGTACTGGGATTGAAGGCATGCGCCACTACCGCCCAGCCTGTTATATTAATTCTATCATTAGATTTAGATGAGTGTTAGGAGTTCAGGCCTTAGAAAAATGAGAAATAAGAGAACCACAAAAGAAGATCTGTTGCTCCCTGTTGCCTTGTCCCCACCAGCTGTCCAGGGCAGGACTGGAGTCCCGAGACCTGAGACTCACACCCTCCCCTGACTCTCATTTTACGATGAAAGGACTGGGGACAGTGTGGGCACAACTGACCTGCACACACTCTCTGACTCTGGGATCTTCTAGCATTCTTTCACTTTCCTGACCTGGTCACAGTTGCCTGGGACTCTGCTCTTTCTCAGAGGCCTTTCTGACGCTGGCTGCTAACACCCTGTAATAGTGTTAGTAGGACCGTGGGTTTGCACCTGGCTCCCCAAAGGCCCCGTTTGGCTGACAGCATCAGCAAGAGCAGACACAGAGGACCGCTGCTCTCCCTGTGGTACACACAGCCTTCGGTGCTCTTCACAGGGACTGTGTCTTCAGATCCCATTGCTGGCTCAGGCCTAGGACTCTGGCTGATTTCCCATTATGCTTCCTGGTTTTACCCACTGGCTGGAATCCAGTCTGAATTCTTGCTGCAGCTGGCTTTGGGCTCTTGGGCTTTTGCCATTGTCTAGTGTCTCTAAGCCTTGGCTCCAGACATGGCTTGGCAGCGTTGGCTCTGCACTATGACAGACAGGAATTATGCATTCTTTCCTATAATCTGATGAAAAAGGAACAACTAATTGTGTGTGTGTGGGGGTGGGTGATGTGTGCATATATCTGTGCATGTGCACACTCATGGCTACAGGTATGGGTACACACATGGAGGTCAATCCAAGCGTCCATCTTCTCTCTCTACCTTGTTTGAGTCATGCTCTCTTGGTTGTTGGCTGCTTTGGACCATGGGCCTCTGGGGATTGTCATGACTCTACCTTCCATCTTGCCATAAGAGTCCTAGAATTACAGCTGTGAGAACTACCATGCTCAGCTTTACATGGGTTCTGGAGTGTCAAGCTCAGGTCCTTGAATGTGTATGGCAAGTACTTCAGCTCCCAAGTCTCCTCTCAAGAAGCTCCCAATTTATTTCATTGATTTTTGGACACTATTATAAATGAGATTGTTGTCTGGATTTCCTTTTCAGACTGTATATTGTCAATGTCTCCAGTTTTTGATTATCACAAATCAAGCTACTATAAATATTTATATATAAGTTTTTGGGTAAACATATGTTTCCATTTCTCTAGGGTAAATACCCAGTAATACAATGACTAAGTCACACAGTATGACACAAAATGTCATGTAGAGATGCATGAGAGATTTAGTTTTCCCATATGTTTGCTAACATTTAGTACTGGCGTGTGTATGTGTATGGTATGTATTGGCCTTTAGGAGTAGAAGCCTGGGGTTGGGGTTGGAGAGATAGCCCAGTGGTTAAGAGCACTGACTGTTCTTCCAGAGGATCCAGGTTCCAGTCTCTGTGGTGATATTTTGTTTGTGTTTTAACAAATAAAGCTTGCCTGAAGATCAGAGTGCAGAGCTAAACCACTAGAGGCCAGGCAGTGGTGACACACAACTTTAATCCCAGGACTTGGGGAAGACAGAGGCAGACAGATCTCTGTGAGTTCAAGGCCATCCTGAGCTATGCTAGATTAATCTAGTTTCAAAGAGAAACAGAGTCAGCTGGTGGTAGCTCACACCTTTAATCCCAGCACTAGGGAGGCGGAGACAGGAGTGATATGGCTGGGTGGAGAGAAGACTATAAGGTGGGAGGAGACAGGAGCTCAGTGCAGTCTGAAGTTTGGTGGGAACAGTTGCAATCTGAGGATGCAGTCTGAGGTGCAGTCTGAAGCAGTCTGAGGACAGAATTGTCCCTTTGGTCTGAGCATTGGTAGAGGTAAAAGGTTCTCTAGTGGTTGGCTGCTCTGCTTCTCTGATCTTTCAGCTTTCACCCCCTAATATCTGACTCCGGGTTTTTATTATTAAGAACACTTAGAATGCATGCTACAAGTCTCAGTACCCACATGGTGGCTCACAGCAGTTACTGCAGGTCTCTGAGGGTACCATATGCATGTGGCACACAGACAAACAGGCAAAACACCCTGTTTTGATTTGATTAAAAAATGAATAAATCTTTTAAAAAATGAGTAGAAACCTTGAATTCCATTTGTTTATCAGGAATAAATCTTGTAGGGGAGAAGGTATATTTCAGCAAGCTGAATTTTTGTTCACATAAGTGTACATGCAGAAGTTGACATCAGCTTCTTCCTCAATTGCTTGTCACTTTATATTTTGTTTATTTTTGTTTACATATATATATATAGTGTGTGTGTGTGTGTGTGCACGCATGCGTGTGCGTGCACATGTGTGTGTCTATGTTGAGGAGCACCCATGGGCACCCGTGGAGGCCAGAGGAGGGTTTTAGAATCCCTGGAATTAGATGTGCTCTTAACCTCTGAGGCAGCTCTCCTGTCCATCACCATATCCATTTGAGAGAGAGTCTTTTCTGCACCTGGAGCTCATAGATTTGACTAGACTAACTGCCCAGTTTGCTCCAGGGATCCCCACTGCCTCCTCAGTGCTGGGATTCTAAGTGACTGTCACTGCATCCAACATGTTTGTGTGGGTGCGGGAGACAGAACTGAGGGCTTCAGGCTGCCCAGCAAGCACTTCACTGACTGGGCTAAATCCCAGCCTCTAATGTACTCAATCCTGATCAACACCCTTCTCAGTGCTGGGCATTATGGTAGATGTGGAATACAAAAATATAGGACTTGACTCAGACGTTAGTAAAGGCAATGGGTGAGTGAATGAGGAGGATCTACTTCTGAGATAAAGTAAACATTGGTCAAAGGATGTGGCGCTTGATAAAGGAACTGTGCCTTACCACGCTTGTTCTTAAATCCCAGAAGGACCAGAACCATGCGGAGACTTGTCAACACACAGACTGCTGGTCCTCATCACCCCCAAAAGTTTTGGATTAAGTACACTCTAGGGTTGGGTCTGAGGTTGTATTTTAGACAGGTTTCTGGGTGGTTCTGCTAATTTGGGCCCAGGACCCTCATTTGAAGAGGCAGGGGTTTGTTTTAAAGGGTGAATGAGTGTTTCTCTGGTGACAAACAGAGTGTCATGAAACACTCTACATGAAAACCTGACCACAGCAGATGATCCATGCGCACAGTGCACTGCTAGAGAGCGGATTACCTGACTACAGCAGGTGATCCATGCGCACAGTGCACTGCTAGAGAGCGGATTACCTGACTACAGCAGGTGATCGATGCGCACAGTACACTGCTAGAGAGTGGATTAAAGGGAAAACGTGGGCATTGCATATTACGAACAAAACACAAAAATCTAAAAGTGTGTCAGGCATGGTGGTGCATGCCTTTAGTCCCAGCACTCAGGAGACAGAGGAACCCTCTGTGAGCTTCAGGACAGCCTGGTCTACATAGAGACTCTATCTCAAAAACAAAACTTCCCTGAACCTTAAATGTTTACCTAAGGAGCTATGTAGGCAAATCCAAGCCTGCGTTAGGAAACCATGTTGAGTTTCTTAAGTTATACTGATAAAAGATCGAAGCTTACAAAATGAGAAAGACCTAATAAGGGACCATGGCAATCATCCCAATAAAAACAAATGAAGGGGACTGGAGAGATGGCTCAGTGGTAAGGAGCACTGGTTGTTCTTCCAGAGGACCCAGGTTCAGTCCCCAGCACCCACATGACAGCTCACAAATGTCTGTAATTCCAGTTCTAGGATTTGATACCTGCACATAGATATACACACAGGCAAAACACCAATATACATAAAATAAATAAACAGATCTTTTAAACCGCTAAGATTATACTTGGACAATGGATCTGGATAATAAGAGACAAATTTGAGAGACATTCCAGGGGTTAAATAGCTGAGACTTGTTGGCAACTATCTGTATACATGGGAGACGATAGAAGTAGATAGGGATGAATTGTTTATTAATAAATGATATGGAATTCCCCTCTGTATGCTGTGAATATGTTTTCTTACCATTGGTTAAAAAAGAAGCTGCTTTGGCCTATGGCAGGGTAGAATAGAGCTAGTTGAGGGGGAACTAAACTGAATGCTGGGAGAAAGAAGGCAGAGTCAAGCAGATGCCATGTAGCTGCCGAAGGAGATAGATGCTGGAAACTTACCAGTAAGCTATAGCCTCATGGTGATACACTGATTAATAGAAGCGGGTTAATTTAAGATGTAAGAGTTAGTTAATAAGAAGCCTGAACTAATAGGCCAAGCAGTGCTGTAATTGAGTTTCTGTGTGATTATTCAGGTCTGGGTGGCCAGGAAACAAATGAGCAGTCTCCATCTACAAATAAACAAAATGGAAATTACATGGTCAAGGGAAGAGCAAGACTAGTTGCTTGTAGATGGAGGTTTCTGTCCTGCCTGGTCCTGCAGCCATTCAGTCCCAAAGAAACACACAGAAGCTTATATTAGTTGTAAGCTGTTTGGCCTGTTAGCTCAGACTTATTATTAACTAGCTCTTACAATTTAAATTAATCTATAATTCTTATCTATGTTTAGCCACATAAACATATGGTACCTTTTCTCAGTGAGGCATTCTTATCTTGCTTCCTTTGTGTCTGGCTGATGACTGTGTCTCTGACTTTATCTAAAATTCCCTTAGTCTGGTTGCCCCACCTATACTTCTATCTGGCTACTGGCCAATCAGCATTTTATTAAACGAATACAAGTGACAAATCTTTACAGTGTACAAAAGCATTATTCCACAGCAGTGACTAAAGTCTGGTTTTAGTCAATGAATCTAAACTAACTATGGAAAAATCCTAATGGCAACTGTGAAGTCAGACAGGATTAGAGAAAGTCATGGCTGAGGATACTGAAGAGAAGACATTAAGACCAGACAAAAGGCACAAGTCTTGTAAGAAGTAAATCAAGACTGGAATCCAGGGTGACATCAAAATTAAGTGGGTAGATGGAATTCTAGAACTGTTGGAAGCAACTGATGAGTACAGAGGTAAAACTGGATTCTTAAAAAATTGTTTTGTTTTTAATTATGTGTATGCACACGTGCGTGCGTGCGTGTGTGTGTGTGTGTGTGTGTGAGTGTGTGTGTGTATACATGAGTGTATTGCCTGCGAGGCCAAAAGAGGGTGTTGAATCCCCTGGAGTGGGAGTTACAAGTAGCTGTGAGCACCTTGAGTCCTCTGGAAGAGCAGCAAGCACTGTTAACCCCTGAGCCATCTATCCAGTCCCCCAGAACTGGACTTTATAAATGGTAGAAATGAAGAAAAGAGAATGTTCAGAAAGAAGAATGAAGCCAGGCACAGAGGCACATGCTTGTAATCTTGGTGCTTGGGAGGCAAAAGCAGGAGGATTATGAGTTCCAGAATAATCCTGGGCTACATAGTGAGGCCCTGTCTACAAACAAAAATTGTAAGAAAAAAAAAAAAAAGAAGGGAAGGAAGGAAGGAAGGGGAGATGGTTAATTGTGTTAGTGTATCTTTAAAAGCTAAAAAGTGTGATGGTTAAGAAGCATCCATTGAGTTAGTGGCCTTGGCAAGGCATCAGACTTAATGACCTTTCCAAGGAGTCAGAGGAAAGGGTTGAAGAATCAACTACAGATAAGACAGAGGTGGCTGCTGAGGACACTCTTTAAGAGGTTTGGTGATAAGGGGTGGGTGGGGACAAAAGCTTCAGGGAAAAGGACAACCAAGGGAAGATGCTTCTGGAAACTTTCTAAAAGCTAACCTGTATTTATTTGACTGCCTACACAGGAATTTGTAAAATCTAGAGAAATACTTAATAACTGCACCTGGGTCCCTTTAGGAGGCAGTTTCGGTGTGACAGTAACTCTGATGCTCCCAATAAGCTCAGAGATGTGAAATTTGTGCAGCCTCTTGCCTTCTGTGAGTGGAGCAGTCCCTGTGCCCCCTAGAGCAGCAAGAGATGCCACTGTCGTTCCAGCTTCCTCCTTTTCGTAGATTTTAAAATAATCCCCTTATGTGCGTTTAGCTGTGTGTTCAGCTCTCTTCTAAATGTCTAACACACACCCCCGACACCATTCCTAACCCAACACTCCGTGAGCCCCCTGCTTTCCTCTTTTACATTCTTTGAGAGACGTCATTTTCCTCCAGCAGTAACCGCTGTGACTGTCACGTTTTCATGTGCTGAGATTTCTGAAAATTCCTCACTTGCTCTTTTGCTATGCTTCTAATAAAGTCTTTAAAAAATAGCCTCCACTTCTCCTGTGACTTTCAAAACCACCTTTCAATTTTTCCTAGAGGACATTTTTTTTTTCCTCTTAGTGAACATCAAATGTTGAGATAAGTTTCCTGGGCTCACAGATTTAATTGTGTCATGACTCACATGCCTGCTTTAATTCTCACGCACGCATGGTTACCTCATGAGAGTATCTCCTGGATAAGACTCATGGCTAGGTCATTTTCTCTAGCTGTGGCTGATTTGACACTTCCTGTAACAGGAATGTTCATTTCTCTTTCTTTCTTTCTTTCTTTCTTTCTTTCTTTCTTTCTTTCTTTCTTTCTTTTTTTTTTTTGAGACAGGGTTTCTCTGTAGCTTTGGAGCTTGTCCTGGAATTCACTCTGTAGACCAGGCTGGCCTCAGACTCACAGAGATCTGCTTGCCTCTGCCTCCCGAGTGCTAGGATTAAATGTTGGCAGAGATGTTCATTTTATTATCCCCCCCATTAAATAGCTAATCACTGCCGTTTGGCCCCATCAGCCACTTTATGACTTATATTTGAGTCAACTCTCTGATTTATAACTTGCATAATGTCTATGTTTCTGTGCTGTTAATGTTTCTGTGTTAGCATCATGAGCTTGGTCAGCTCATCTGTAGCAATGCTTCTCAAAAACTTTAATGATCTGCATAGATTTTTAATGTCTACTTGATATATTCTGACTTAATTGGGAGCCAAGCCTAAGCATCATTTTTTTTTAAAAGATGCATTTTTTTATTATATAAGTGTTCTGCCTGAATGTATATACATTCACCACCTGCATGCAGTGCCCATGGAGACCAGAAAAGAGCATTGGATCTTCCGGAACTGGAGTTACCAGTGGTCGTGAGCCATCACATCAGTATTGGAAACTGAACCTGGCCCTCTACAAAAGCAACAAGTGCTTCTAAGCTCTGAGTCATCTCTCTAGCCCCCAGCATGAAGATTTTGTTTTAAAAAGTCTCATAGGAGAGCTTAATGCAAATCAAGTTCGACATACACTAATAATTCAAGTACATTCCTATAAAGTAATGAATAGTTTTGGAATTATCAAAGGATTTGGATAGGCATGTCTCCAGTGAAAATACAGAAATGACCAATAAGAATATAAAAAAAACTCTTGGCATCGTTGGTCATCAAGGAAATGGAAATGAAAACCGTGAGACACCACTTTATATCCATTGGGATGGCTGGAATTGAACAGGTCGTGCTTACAGGCATTGGTGGGGATGTGGAGAAGTAAGAGTCTCCATGGATTGTTGGTCGGACTTTAAACTGATGTAGCCATTTTGTTAAACAGTTTTAAAGGTAGGTTAAACAGTTGCCATGAAACTCTGTTCCATGGCAAGCAAAATGTGTGCTCACACAATGACTTACATGTGAATTCCCTGAGCAGCATTTTATTGAATAACAGCCTCAAAGCAGGACAAACCAAGTATCTATTAGCTGGTGAATAGATAAACAAAATGTGTGGCTTCCATGTAATGGGATGCTACTCAGTCACAAAAAGAAATGAAACGCTGATTGATCCTACCGCACGAATACACTTGAAACATGCTAACATTATGCTGAATAAAAGAAGCCAGACATTAATGTGTGGATCCATTTACATGAAGAGTCTGGAGCAGACAAAGTTGCAGATATAGAAAGGATAATTGGTTTTCAGGGGCTCTGGGAAGGAGGACTGGAGAGAAGCTGCAAACCAGCACAGGGTACCTTTGGGGTAATGAAATGGTCTGGGATTAGCGATCCTTGAACTTACTGTCTAGTGATGGCTTCCCAACTATGAGACTGTACCGCAAACTTTTGAAAGGTGGGGTTGATGTATGGTGTATGATCCCCATCTCCAAAGACACCAAAAAGGCCTCTGGATTTCTCCTGTCATCTTGCAGGTTTAAGGGGTTCCTACTCACGGTTCGTTGAGAATGATGCCCTTTGCTAAGTGCATTTCTGTTTTACTTTGTTTCCCAGCAGCCTGGGCATCGGGATGGAAAGGAAGGGAATCACCTAGTTTTGCCTGATGCCTAGGCTAGGTTCTCAAGAGTATATCAGCAGGGGCTGGAGAGATGGCTCAGAGGTTAAGAGCATTGCCTGCTCTTCCAAAGGTCCTGAGTTCAATTCCCAGCAACCACTTGGTGGCTCACAACCATCTTTAATGAGATCTGGTGCCCTCTTCTGGCCTGTAGGCATACACACAGACAGAATATTGTATACATAATAAATAAATTTTTTTTTAAAAAAAGAGTATATCAGCATGGATTGTCTGACATTAGCCACTTTGAGGAAAAGAGAAAAATAAGTTCTATGGAAGGAAAACACGAGTTACAAGGGACCCTAATAAATGACGATGGACCATTTTGAAGCCAAGAAAGAAAAAGACCAGGGAGGTGTGAAGAGATCCTGAGTGAGTTTGGCAGAATACAATTCTAGAACACTTGAAAGATAAACTACCATTTAAAAGTGTGGATATGAGGCCAGTGAGGTGGCTCTGTGAGCAAGGGTGATTGTTCCTTAGCCTGGCAATCTGAATTTGACCCTGGGACACTCATGGCGGAAGGAGTTGTCCTCTGACTGCCACGTGCCCACGGTAGCATGTACATGCCCATGCTCACCATACACACATAGATAAGTAAGTACATGCAATAAAAAGAAAAGGTTCAGATATGTAAATTTAGGCTATTACAGATAAAATGCTTTATCTATAATACTTTTTCTATTTATAATTTTTATAATATATTTTATTTCTATCGATAATTTTTTAACCTATGAAACATAGTAAATTTTAGAAGGATCATTACCATCCAAGAGACAGTATAGGCAAAAAAATATATAGTGGTAAAGCAATGTTTCCATAATAGAATCTGTCCAAAATGAGCTACCGCTAATAGGTGTTTTGTCTCTTGCTTTGGGAGATAGCCCTAACCATGAAGGCTGATGTTTATCTGTGTTCTCATGCAAAGATGATTGTTGTCGCTTCTACAGGTAGAAATATTGTCAGCATTGACAAATGGTAGCCAAAGAATTTAAATGAGAAGAGTTTAAATACTGCAGGCAGATAAAAAAAAAAAAAACCTTGAAATCACAGGCCATGGTGAGCAAGGGACTGAATGCATAAGGATGTGCATAGCCAGTAGATATTCTCGGGAAGAAAGGACAGACAGACTCCACAAAAGAGCAGACTCTGAACATGACTGAGTCTATCAGGCAGAAAACCCCCACAGTGCCCAACGAGGGAAGGGTGGGGCCATACAGGCCCAGGCTGGCTGGGACATCTTCCCCAGGTCTAGGACTCTGGGCAGGCAATGGACCATCAGAAAGGAATGAACAGATCTTGACAGCTGTGGTCTGCTCCCTTTAGCTTTACCCTTGGGCGTGCTGACATACATGATTTGGTGACTGTTGGGGCAGCAGAATGAAAACAGACAAAAGCCCAGGCCCACCAAACTACACTGGGTTTTGGGGCCAAGTTCCAACAAACAAAGGTCCATCCAGGCCTGAAGCAGGATCCCCAGGGGTTGATTTGCAGGAGCCGTGGAGACATCTGGACAATAAGAGTGTTAGGGGCCCTAGGAAGTGGTGGTTATGATGTGAGGGTTGTAGGTGGTTGTAGCACAAATAATAAAATCCCAGAGACAGATATTGGGGTTCAAGCTGAAGATCAGAAAAGCAAAGCAGCCAACTGCTAGAGAGACCTTTTACCTCTACCAAATCTTCAGATTGTAAGGGTGAGATCTTATCTCCATGAATCCTCAGACTCCATACTCCAGTGAGTTCCTGTCTCTCCCTTTATATTTCTCTCTCTGCCCAGTCATATTGTTCTTGTCTCCATCTCCCTAGTGCTGGGATTAAAGGTGTGTGCCACCCCTACCTGGCCTCTAGTGGCTTAGTTTTGCATTCTGATCTCCAGGCAAGCTTTATTTATTAAAATGCAAATAAAATATCACTATAGATGGTCTTGCTATAAAATGATATTTAGAGCTAAGTAAACCCAGTGGGACCAGAGGCAAGGTATTCCTAGGTCTGAAGAAGGCACGGAGTGGGACTTGTTTCTTTGCAGTCCTAGGTTGGACCATGCCATGTCAAAAGTGAAAGTTCAGAAGGGAAAGCATCATCCTGATGTCCCCGAAACAGCATGGCCGTCGGTATTGCCTTCTCTTTCTTCTCTTCCTCCTGTTCCTCCTCCTTCGGAAGGTTCAAGGTGTGTATTTAAAGATGTGTAAGAAATAAAAAACCAAACCATGTTTCTAGAAATCTTTACTTACAGGTAAGTGACTGCAATTTGTTAGCTCTTTTGTGCTCAGGCACGTTTTCCAACAAACAAAACACACTGATAAATCTATCAGGAGCGAGGGAGGCAGTGGGGGACAGCTGCAGCTGCGCCATCTAGGAGTGACAAAGATTAATTCCTACATCTGCTCAGTCAGATAAAAACAAAGGTCACTGTGCATAGATCAGTGCAGCCCTCACCACCCCTCCCACCACAGACAGAACACACACACATACACACACACACACACACAGAAAGAGAGAAAGAGAGAGAGAGAGAGTCAGTTGCTATTGCCAAACTCAATATGCTTGAAAACATGTTCACTATCTGGTGAATCACAAAGGTAAAAGCAAGCTCCTGGCCTCGTGGGAAGTGAAGAGGGAGGGATCAGGTGTAGATTAATGTTAGATTATTTTCAAATCTAGTTAGTACCCCAATCAAGTAAAATATGGCTATTCAGTTACAGTTACTGAAAACGGGAGAGCACAGGAAATGTAGGAATAAGTCTCCATACAGTATCTGATCAGAGAAAGACAGTTGAACACATGGGAATATCTGCCAAATCAATCCGCGCAGACTGCCATCACAAAACACCACAGGCTCGAGGAATTAAACAACAGGATTTTATTCTCGCTAGAAGCCCAAGATCATGCATTGACCAAGGCTGTTTTTGGAGCGCAGCATCCCTTCCAGCCTGCAGACAGCTGCCTGCCGGGTCCTCGCAGGCTCTTCTGCACCAGCAGGTGCATCTGCTGCGTGCACCCTCAGGACACCAACCCCAAGGGATTAGT
Source organism: Ondatra zibethicus (assembly GCA_004026605.1). Taxonomy (NCBI): domain Eukaryota; kingdom Metazoa; phylum Chordata; class Mammalia; order Rodentia; family Cricetidae; genus Ondatra; species Ondatra zibethicus. The sequence continues at coordinate 179,936 of PVIU01000642.1, read as the reverse complement.
GCTGTCACCTAATTTAAGTCATTTTTCTTTAAAGACTCTGTCTCCTTATATAGGTACATTAGGATTTAGGACTTCCACACGTGAATCTGGGGGAGCACGGTGCTCATGACATCTAAAATTATGGAAAGAGGGTGCTCAGAAGTTAACCCTTGGTCCCCATGTCCCATAGTCCCCTGAAGATGTAGCTACTTCCTGTCCATGACTCCCATAATTACACATTTCTGACAGTTTGCCTTTAAAACGTAATGACTGCAGACAAGGGAAGCTATTTTTTATGTACACGGATTATAAAGGTATAGTTCAGTGAGCTGCCACGAAGAGGACACCCCGTGACCATCGCCCAAGTCCAAAACAAGAACACTCCCGCCACATCATAATTGTTACCTTTCCCTCTCTCTAAAGGCAAAATGCTGCACTGACTTTTCGCACTATAATTTACTTAGTTCTGACCTTGAACTATTCTGTGAAGGGGAATCGCACAGTGCACGCCACTTTGTGACTGGCTTTTTAAAGCTGGCATGGGTTAGTTATTCCCACTCTGGAGCTATTATAAATAATACCATGGACATCCATTTATAAGTTTAGATGTAGACGCATGTCTTCATTTCCTTAGATATAGACCCAGGATTAACACTGGGGGGATTCTCAAATGACATCCATAGCAGCATCCATAGAGTGGGAGTATTTTCCACTCCCATTGCAACATTGTATATATGGGAATGGTATCATTATGCCACAGCCTCAAAACCACTTGTTAACTTTTAAATTATAGCCATAGTGGGTGGAAAGTTAGCGACTGGGTTGCTCTGCCTTCCTCTTCCTACTTAAGGAGTACCTGCTGAATTTCTATCTATCTTTTCAGAGATACATCTATTCATATTCCTGACCCACTTTATAACGTTTTCCAAGATGGTTCTACCCAATTTCCACTCTTCATCCTGACAGTGAGAATATGTCCCACACGGGTGGCCTGCTGACATGAACCACAAAGGGCAGAGCTGGTTTCCAACATCCATTTTACTTTGGTTTGTCTTTTATAATTGGGTAAACATTTTATTATACATTCCTTCAAATATCTAGATATAAACCCTTGACTTGATCTATGGTTTCAAAACACTTCTTTTTTATGTTTTTTATCTTTATTTTATGTGCATTGCTGTTTTGCCTGCATGTACATCTGTGTGAGGTGTCAGATCTCCTGACATTGGAGTTACAGGCCATTGTGAGCAACCTGCTATGGGTGCTGAGAACTGAACCCTGGCCCTTTGCAAGAGCAGTATTTGCTCTTAAACTGAGCTGTCTCTCCATCCTCTGGGGTGCAGAAGTTTTAACTTTGGTGTGGTTTTCTTTTGTTGTGTGTACTTTTGCTGCCATTTAGTTGAGTCTTTTGATAAACAAGTTCTTTTTCCTTCATTTACTTGGTGTGTGTGTGTGTGTGTGTGTGTGTGTGTGTGTGTGTGTGTGTGTGTGTGTGTATGAGCATGAAGCAGGCCACATGTTGGTTGTCAAAGAACAACTGGCAGGGGTTGGCTCTCTCCTTCCACCACGTGGGTTCTGGGGATCTAATCCAAGTTGTCAGGCTTGCCAGTGGGCACCTTTATCAGTTGAGCCGACTTGCTGGCCCAAGTTCTCCTCCTCCTCCTTTTTTTTCTTTTTAAACCAGTGGTATATAAACAAGTCTTACATAGTTCACTTCACACTTACAGTATAACTAATTATTATGCCCTTCAATATATATATATTATATAATATCGACATAAGTAAGAATATCTTTCTGTAGTATAGAGAGGGCAGGCCTGCTTTTGGTCCCGGCCGCCCAGCTCCCACCGCATTCCCGGTGCCTGGCTAGCTTATACCCGAAATAATTACACAGAAACTGTATTTATTTAAATACTGCCTGGACCATTAGTTCTAGCCTCTTTTTGGATAACTCTCACATCTTGATTCAGCCCATTTCCATTAATGTGTATCGCCACTTGACTGTGACTTACTGGCATGAGTCTAAGCAGCGTCCGTCTTGGGCCGGAGAAGCATGGCATCTGTCACACTTCCCTTCCTCCCAGCATTTCATCCTATCTACTCCGCCTACTTGATTTCTGCCCTATCAAAAGGCCAAGGCAGTTTTCTTTATTCAACCAATGAAAGCAATACAAATGAAGAAGCACACCTCCTACACCATCTTTCCAGAAAAATGATATTTAAGAATTTTTGTTTCTTATAACTGACATACATCAGTTTTGGAGGTTTTCATCTTGTGGGAAAAAGAAACCCAATGACACTTTTAAAAACACATTGAAGAAAAATATACACAGTGGGGCATGAAGGTGGTGTATGCTTATAATCCCAGCCCTCTAGGTTGAAGCAGGAAGATTGGCATGAATTTGAGGCCAGATTAGGCTACACACCAGGCAGGCCAGGACTACATAGCAAGACTGTCTCAAAAACCAAATAAAAACCAAACACAAATCCAAAACAAAACAGAAGCAAAGATAAATTGATATGTATAAATATGCAATTCATTAATTCACACCAAACATGCCTCTGCATCCAGCATACAGCTCAAGGAAGCCTGTCCCTTGCTCTGCTGGTCACCATGTCTCCTCCCCTTTCTCCGTGCCGACCTAGGGTCAATACTCCCCTGACTTCTGACAGGCTAGCTTGTCTGTCTTTGTGCTTCTCATTATACCACGCCAGGTATAACCTTTGTGTTTGCCTTATTTTGGTCAACAACATTTTTCAGAGAGCCACTGGTACTATGGCAGGTAACTGGGGACCATTGGTATTGTTGTGGAGAGTTGATGTATGGGATGCATCTGAAGATACTGTGATGGTAAAATTGTTGATGGGCATTTGAGCTGCTTCCAGTGTCTGCACAGTTCGACTATGGTGTGACTATCATCTGTTCCCCCCAAAGCTGATGTTGAGATGTGGTTCCCAGTGCAACACTGTTGTGAGGTGATGGGACATCAAAGGGTGATTTGGGTCATGGCACCTCCATGGAAGGGATTAATGTCTACCTCATGGCCATATGTTTGTTCTTGTGATACTAGGTTGGTTACCCCCCAAATACTTGGCCTCTTTGGTGTATTTTTAGTTCACTGTTCTGTCGTGTTGTGATACAGTTAGGGGCCTCTTACCCAACAGTAACATCATTTTGTTTGAACTTTCCAGCTACCAGAATCGAGTCAAATTCTGTATACATAACTCAAGTCTTAGATACTCTGCTAAAGCAACACAAAGTGGGCTGAAAGAGGTTTGTTATAAATAGTACTGCTAAGAATTTTCTAGTAAATGTATTTTGGTAGCTATATGGTGCAGTTTTTCTTGGATTTCAGATATACAAGGTATAAATATGTTCAAGATTTATAGATCTTGCTAAACACTTTTGCAAAGTGAATGCATCTATATATACCCTCAGATACCACATGCATACAGTCTGCATATACAGCGTTAGTTTCTATAGCCTAGGTCTGTGGTAGGCTATGCCATCTGGGTGTATGTAATGTGTTATGACATTCACACAATGCCTTGCATCACGAGGTATTTCTCAGATGGGTATCTCTCTAGCTAAGCAACTATACTTTCATCACAATGCATCAGAATTCCTATTGCTTTTTTTCTTCTCAAAACTTAATTTTGCCCACTTTTGCCTACTAGACATTAAGCGAGCCTTGTAGGCTGTCCACTGTGACTTCAATTTCCATGTATCTGGTTGACTGTTGTTTATTTATGGGCTAGCTGGATTGTTGTGAAGTACCACTTTGTATCTTTTCTCCATTAAAAAACTTCCTTCTTAATATGTTTTATTTTGTTACGTTTGGTCATTATCTCTTAGAAGCCTGTTCTTTTCTAATGAGAGACAGAAGGGGAGTGGATCTGGAGGGAGGGGAGGTAAAGAGCAAGGAGGAGGAATAAAGGGGTGGGGATTATAATCAGGATATATTGTATGAGAAAGAATCTATCGTCAATAAAAGAAAAAAGTTTTTCTGTTTTTCTCATTGATTCATAGTTCTTCATTCTGGGTAAAAACCCTTTACTGATGCATACATTGTGAATACGTTGTCTCTGTAGCTTGGCTGCCTTTTCTTTTAGTGGTATCTTTAACAGTAGATAGTCAGTATCTATCTACTAACCTACCTATATCTATCTATCTATCTATCTATCTATCTATCTATCTATCTATCCATCCATCCATCATCTATCCATCCATCCATCTATCTACCTACCTACTTATCTATGTACAAGATCTCTCTGTGTACCCCTGGCTGTCCTGAGCAGGCTAAGTGAGCAGGCTGGCCTCAAACTTGCAGAAATACACCTGCCTCTGCTTCCCAAGTACTGGGATAAAGACATGCACCACCACACCCAGATTCTTCATTTCAACGTAGAGAAATTTAATGATCTTTCTCTTTATGAATAATAGTTCTTATATTCTGTTTGAATATAAAACAGCCCCTTCTTTTTCTATTTTTATTCAGTAATATTGGAATCTGCTTTCTTTTGTTCCTTCAGTTTTTATTCCATGGCCCATAGAGGGTAGTTCCATTGGAGGGTCTGGAGAGATGGTTTAGTGGTTAGGGGCACACGCTGCTTTTACAGAGGACATGAATTCTGTCCCTAGTGCTCACATCAGGTGGCTCAAAAATGTCTGTAACTCTAGCTTCAGAGGTATTTGACACCCACTTCAGTTACCTGCACTCATGTACACACACACACACACACTCACACTCAAATAATAAAAATGAAAAGGAACAGTACCGTTGGAGTTAGCTATTCATCCCTCTCAGAACCAAGCTTCTCTCAGCCTGGACCAAGGGCCCTGTCCCTCGAGAGAGCCTCTTCCATGCCAACCCTCCCATGGCAAAGATTATAAAACAGAGAGAGTGGATGTGGACACGCCCTGCCTGGGAACCACAGCCCAGGTTAGTGGGGCTAGTGCCCACTTACCAGCCATGAGTCAAACCAAGGATTTCTAAGTTTTATCAACTAGGTGTGTGGATTAAGGCACCCAGAGAGATGGTTTTATTTAAGATAGTTCTGTTCAACTCCTTTAAATGCTAATGCTCTATTCATAAAACAGCAGCTAGACATCCTACCCAATGCTATTTCTCAGCTCCAAATCCTAACATGGCTACTTGTCACATCTGGGGCAGGAGCCAACTACTAATTCTGCTGACCTACAAAGTGCCCGTAGATCTTGCCCCATTGCTCCTTTGATCCCACCCTCCTCTCTTCTGCCTCATTTAATCTGCTCCAGCCATATTGGTCTCTTTCCTTTTCTTTGAACACTGGGTGTTCCTCCTCAGGACCTCTGCACTTTCTGTTCCCTCTGTCTGTCTGGTCTCCTCCATGACTGGTTCCTCAAGCCGTTCTAGTCTATCTTCAAGTGTTGTTACCTTCTCAGCAAGGCCTTCCCTGGCCACTCTAAACCAGCATGGCCACCCCGAGAGCTCCCAATCACTCTCCCTGTTCACAAAAATCCCTTATATTTATGCTTTACTTCCTGGCTCCTCATATCCTGAGAAATCAAATTCCATGAAGGAGATAATTTTTTTTTGGCTAGTTTATCCTTTAATATGACCTCTAGAACCTAGATAGTATCTGGCACACTGCTTGACAATTTAGGGTGTGTGTGTGTGTGTGTGTGTGTGTGTGTGTGTGTGTGTGTGTGTGCGCGCACATAAGTTTATTTTTACAGACAGAGTCTGTCTGTAGTCCCAGTTGGCCCAGAACTCTGTGTGCAGACCAATCTGGCCTTGAACTCACAGATCTGTAGATAACAAGAGCCAGCAGTGTAAGAACCTGACTCAGGAAGCCGTTGCCAAGTGAGCCAAGGACAGACCCGCTTCAGTGAAGTGACAGGATTGAGAGGACAGTTTGGAAGAAGCACAACCAGAAGGGCTGGGGATCTGGGACTTTCCAGGTCATGCCTGGGGCCTGGGGAGGGGGCAAACACGAGGGGAGAGGGCTACGGTGGAAAGCAGCTGCTTTGCTGTGCTCAGTCTGTGTAGACCTGAAACTGCGTTAATGAGGTGGAAGAACGTATCTGTCTTCCAAGAGCTTACCCTGGGACTTGGACTTGCTTTCATTCCTGGCCTTGCAGTGCTCCCCTCGGAAACAGCATAATCTGGGCACGATGGAGAGCAATGAGGAAAACACTCAGGAGGTGGGGTGTGGCCAATGGCAGACTGATTGCCTAGCGCGAGCAAGACCCTGGGTTCCACCCTCAGCACCACTAGTAAGTAAATAAATATTAAAAATCCAAGAAGAGGGGCTGGAGAGATGGCTCAGAGTACTGGGCCAGGATTCGATTCCCAGCATCTACATAGCAACTCACACCTGCCTGTCACTCCAGTTTTAGGGGATCTGGTGTCCTTTTCTGGACTTTGGGGGCACTGTGTGTCCTTATGGTGTGCAGACACACCTACAGGCAAAACACCAATGAGCATAAAAACAAATCTTTAATTTTTTTTTAAAAAAAAGAGTTCAAGGATCTCATTATTATATTATATATTATATATAATATATATATTATAGTTAAAACTCCCTTCTCCCAATTCAGTAAACACCATCCATCATCAGCTATAATAGGCTAATGACAGTTGTGTTCAGCTGTTTATTTATCTATCTGTCTGTCTGTCTAGTGTGTTTGTCTGTGTGCATGTGCATGCATACCATGGAATGCATGTGGAGAACAGAGGAAAAACTTGTAGGAGTCAGTTCTCTCCTTCCTCCTCATGGGCCCCTGGGATTGAAGTTAGGTGAACAGACTTGACAGCAAGAGCCTTTACCACTTAATTATCTTGCCAGCCCATGCGTCTACCCATTTTTGTTTTAGTTACTTATTTGTTTTTGGTTTTCTCAGACAGGGCTTTTGCTTTGTAGCCCAGGCTGATCTTGAACCGGTGATCCTCCAGCTTCTGGTTCCTAAGGCTTATGCCACTAGGCTTGGCTAGTTACGTAAATTCACATACTCAGATGTTTGAAGGACGGTGTGAGCAGTTCATCTGGGCTTGATGTCCATCCAGGCCTTGTGCTGAGACCCCACTATTAACCCTACTGCCTCATTAGCCTCCACCCACTCCCACCCGTACTCCATTCCACAGGCAGGACCCAGGAAAGACCTTCCCCACCCGCCACCCTGCATCTGCATTGCGTCTCCTTTCCTGCCCTCTTCCCCCACACACATGGCATGTGACCTCATGATACTATATCTACTCTTAGCTCGCTGCTCAATCCTTTGGAAACGATGACCCAAATAATATTTTCCTTCTGTGAATCTTAGCTTCTTGCAGGATCTGTTCCTGGCCCCTCTGCTTCATCCAGCCCCTGACTCTGCAACATCATCCTAACGTGAGCTACATGGCAAGTGTCTGTTCCTGGCTGGCCTGCTTCCTCTCCTCCTGTCCTGGTTAGCAATCACAAGGTCAAAGGTTGCAGTGATGATCCCAGAACTCTGAGCGCAAGCTTTCCCTCAGCCCAAAGTGATTGGGATTGCTTGCCTGTCCTTCCCATCACCTTGTTTTCAGCTCCAATGAATCAAACCACAAAGATGACAGCCCTGGAACAATCAATACAAAAACAGCACAAGTCCTACCCAGCAGCAAGGCATTAGACTTCAATACCGGATTTTAAAACCAATGTCTTAAAAATCAGTATACAAGGCAATGGATTTCATTATGGCATTTTCATATATTCTTTGTTTTGTTGACCCTTCCCTGTCCCCAACCCTTCCTACTGGTCTTCTCCTTCCCCCACTAGCCCCACGTCTGCCTGAAAGCCATTCCCCCCCCCCCCAAATCAGAATGTACCTCGACTTGTTCATGTTTCTCTACCCAGGGGACAGATAAATTTCAAGGTCTCAGAAACCCATAAATCACATTTACACAGTATCCTGGGCATATAGGTATTCAGCCCACTAAACATTTTCTATTGACTGTAACAGGATCAGCCTCACTCGGATGCTAATACAGCATTCTCGGAAATGGAAAGAATGAAGAAAAGCTGAGTCTTAGCCTTCTCAAGAAAGCATGGAGAGCTTAAGGACTTTTGTAACGAGGATCAATGAATGACATGTGACCCAGGGAGTCAGAGATTCTGAGAAGGGTACCAGAAGAACCATGGCACAATCTTCTGATGGCAGAGAAGGACAACACAGCAAGGCACATGAATGAGTACGAGACTTAGCTCTGCCAAAAGCAGTCAGAGGACCATGTGAGGACCCTACCTGGGGAGGAAAATGTACAGGAGTGAGGACACAGGAAAAGGCACTTCCAGTCTGGGTATCTGACCATCACTCCTGTAGATATGGAAGGTGCTTTTATGCAGAGCTCTGAGTGGGATGCAAAGCTAGCGTGGGCCCAGGAACTTCTCCATAGAGTCTTGCTGGGTACTCCAAGAACACAGTGCCTGTCTGTTCTTTATCCAAGCCCTTCTCAGGGTTGCTTATATAATACATGGGGAACCTTGTCCTTCCATCCCTCCCTCTCTCTCTGTTACATACACACACACACACACACACACACACACACACAAAGCTTATAACTCACTGTAAAGGCAGTGAATCCTCTAGGCCCAGTGCCCCTCTCCTTGACAGGTGACTCACTGGTTATTTAGGCATCCACCTTCCTCGTGGGCCCTTCACTGTGCTCTTGGGATTTGGACTGTGTTCCCTGCCCTTCATTGTCCTGGGAGCCAATAAGACTAAGTAGTCGCTGCTTACTGTTTTTGCCGTGTGTTGACTACTTTGGCTCTGAGCCAGGAGACAAGTCTTTTTGCTTACATTCATGAAACAGTGACAGGTTGTTTGTTTGCCTGTCGAGTAAAACTCCACATTCTATACAATAATTATGACTCATAGTTCTCACAGCAACATTTTACTGAAGATTATGGTGGGAATTCTAGTGTCAATTTTGAGATACACGATATCAGTCTATCATCTATAACTATCATCTCAAGGAATAGTGAAATAAGGCCTCAGAATAAATGACCTTATTGAACATGGTTGGCCTGATGTAGAGTGTACAACAGGAACCCTCTTTTGTGCATGTCAGAATAGATACCAGGGGAGCTTCCTTTCAGGCCTGAAATATTCAACAATTTCAACAATTAAGTTGTACAGTTTAATAAGAATATTATTAAAGGAATAGTCTTATTAGTAAGTTCATGAATAAGCTAAGGGAAATATTTTCTACAAATTATTAATATCTAGTAAAGTTATCAAATGGTTTTAAGATACTTAGCAAGTCCTTTAGAAAAACATTCCTGTGGGGGGTGGTGGCATGCACCTTTAATCCCAGTACTTGAGAGGCAGAGGCAGAGGCAGATGGATCTCTGAGTCTGAGACCAGCCTGGTCTACAGAGTGAGTTCCAGAACAGCCAGGACTATTCACACAAAGAAACCCAGTCTTGAAAAACCAAAAAAAAAAAAAAAAGGAAAACATCCCTGCTGCCATACACTTTATTCCCCATGACTGCAATCTCAGAAATACAAGACTGTTTATTTTTATTTTTTATGTTTGCTTGAACATATATACATCTGTGCACCATGTGTGCATGTGTCTGCAGTGCCTATGGAGACCAGAAGAAGGTGTCAGATCCCCTGGGACTGAAATTTTAAGAAGGTGGGTGCTGGGAATCGAACCTGAGTCTCTGGAGGAGCAGCCAGTCCTTTTAATCCCTGAGCCATCTCTCCAGCCCCAGTGCAAACTGTCTTCTCTCTGTCACTACAACCATTCTCGGCTATTTAAGTTTTTTGTTTTTTTTACATGATCTTTCATGATTCCTCTTTCCTGTCTCTTTTTGCTAACCTCACCCACTTATGGTCAACTGTTGACTCTTCTGCTAGTTCAAGTTAGTTAGCAATGGGTTAGTTTTCTAGAATTTTGAGTAACGGGAATTATAAAACCTTTCGGACAGGCTTGCCCTGTGCCCCTCAGCCTGAGTGGGCAGAAGGCAGCCACAGTCCTGTCTGGCGGGTACCACTCTGAACAGGTACGCAGTGGAGAGATGGGAGAGGAGAAGCTGAGTGGTTAGTGAAGTGTAGTGAGGAACATGCTGATATGGTGGCCTATGATGCCACCTGGGGTCATGGGGTGTCTTGACCTGTGCTGCCACCGAGGGCCATGTCTGGGTCCGTGGCCGTACCACAGCTGAGGTCTGTGTAGATGTCTGTGGCCCATGATACCACTAAAGGCCATAGTGATGCCCATGGTCTAGGCTGCCACCTGAGGCAACGCTGATGCCCAAGGGCCATGCTGCTGCCCCGGCAATATTGAACTGAGTGGTTTGCATGGCCACCCAAGGCCATGGTGGTTTCTAGGCCTGAGCTGCAGCCAAGGGCCATGTATGGGTCTGTGTCCAACCTCAGCTGGAGTTTGTGATGATGTCCACGGCCCATATTACCACTGGGGGTCATGGGAGAGCTGAGCACCAGAGAGCTGGCCCTGCCCCTAGCCAGCTGTCTCAGTGGGAGAGCTGCCCTCTCCTAGAAGAGTTGGCCCCAGGGGCATGGGCACAGGAGAACTGATGCTGATGGCATGGGTGTGGGACAGCTGGCCCTGACGCTTGCCTGAGGGGGAGCTGACCCAGGGGAAGCCCAGACTTACCAACTCAACTGCCACTCAGGCCCACATCCAGGGCTTTGAGTTGGCACACCCCAACAGCTACCCCACCTATGACCTGTGATGAAGGTCATAGGGAGGGGATCATGAAGGGACCGGTCCTAGGGAACCATAGCCACAGAATCTCCCTGACTCAGGGCAACAGCAGTCTATCCAAGAAAAGTTTCAGTGAGGGTCCAGGATTGATAGTGTACTAGAAACCGGAGGCCTTGAACCGGACCAACAACTCATTGCAATGCACATTTGCAAGTAAAGGTGTTAGGGCAGAAGGAAAGCTCTCTGTGACACACCACAGTCCCCAGGGCCACTATGACAAACGAACACGCGACAGAGAGCGGGAAAGACAGAGACGTTTTTCTTTTTCTTTTCTTTTTTTTTAAAATTTATTTTTATTTTATTTTTGGTGAAGAATGGTGTGTGAATAAGGAAGGGCTGGGAGGCGATTAGGATTGGGGTGCATGATGTGAAATTCCCAAAAAATCCAAAAAACAGCTATGTTAATAAAAAGGAAGGAAGGAAGAAATAAATAGACAGAAAAAGGAAGAAGAAAGGGAGAAAGGAAGAAAATGCCTCCGTAGTTTGAGGGTAGGAAAGTTGGTAGGGCATTTTCTTAGTGAGTGATGTAGCAGGGCCCAGGCCATCATGGGTGGTGCCATCCCTGGACTGGCGGTCCTGGGTTCTATAAGAAAGCAGGCTGAGCAAGCCCTGAAGAACAAGCCAGCAAGCAGCACTCAGTGGCCTCTGTATTAGCTCCTGCCTCCAGGTTCCAGGCCTGCTTCTCCTTACTCAGTATAATGATTTTCAGATTTGTCTATATTTTTTCAGGTATCAGCAATTCATTTTTTGTGGCTGAATAGTATTCTATTAATGAACGTATAGTAATTTGTTTCTGTATTCATTTATTAATGAACATTTTTGCTATTTTCAGCTTTGGGCTATTAAACTATAGTTGCAATGAACACTGAAAGTAAGTCTATAGACATAGACTCATTTCTCTTAAGCGTAAGACTGCTGGGTAAGACTGAATTTTGAAAGAAGCGGTGGACTAGTTTTACCACATGTGCTCTTGCCAGCATTTTATGTCAACACACACAAACAAAAGTATTTTATCAGATTTATAAATATTTCATTTCAATTCATGGCTTTTTCTTTTTATATTCTCAAGACTCTCTTTAGAAGATAGGTTGTTATTTCATTTTTATGAACCCAAATTTTAAAAATTTTCTTTTATGGGTTATACTTTTGATACTTTATCCAAGGACTATTTTTCAAAGATCACAAAATTTTTCTATTATTCTTAAATAAATATCACAGTTTAAGGTTTTGTTTTTGAACAGGGTACATGGTGCAGGTCAAAGGTACTTCTTTCACGCAGGTGTCTTGTTTCTCCAGTGCTGTTTGTTGTAAAGGCTGAACTGGCCTTGCCACAAAATGGCCTTTACTCTCGGCTGGTATCTGCGGTGCACAGAAATGTGGGCTTACCTCTGTGAGTTCTTTGTATCAATGTACATGCCTATCTTTGCTAGTACTGAGCTGACTTTATTCCTCTAGCTTTGTGGTTAGTCTTGAAATCGGGTGGTTCCTAATGACTTTATGCTTTTTAAAATCTGTGTTGGATTCTTCATATGAATTTTGGGATCAGCTTGATATATATAAAGGGAGGTGTAATTGATGATATGTATAAAGGGAGGTGTAAATTGATGATATATATAAAGGGTGTGTGTGGCTGTGATTGGGTGCTCTACAGATCAGTTAGAGAACTGATGTTTTTCACACATTGAACACAGCCTCCTTCACTTGTTTAGCTTTTCTAATTCTCTAGCATGTCATCATTTTCAGAGCACAGGTATTCTACATCTTTCAATTTATCTGTATAGATCTCCTTCCTTCTTTTTTCTCTTTCCGTTCCCTTTTCCTTTCCCTTATCATTTCCTCTCCTTTCCAAAGAAAAGGTCTCACAATCCTCCTGATGTTATAAATAGTATTGCTTTTAACTTCACTTTTCAGTGGTCTGTAATTAGTCTATTGACACACAGTTAAGTTTTGTGCATGGTCTTACACCCTACAAACTTGTTAAAACTTTTTGATTTGTTGTTTTGTAATAGGTTGGGTTTTTTTTGGGGGGGAGGTACTTTGTTTTAAAAATAGATTCCTTGACAGGTGGTGGTGGTACATGCCTTTAATCCCAGCACTCTAGAGGCAGAGACAGGCAGATCTTTGTGAGTTCAAGGCCAGCCTCGTCTACAAGAGCTAGTTCCAGGATAGCCAGGGTTGTTACACAGAAAAACCTTGTCTTGAAAAAAAAATATTTGATTCCTATATAATGCATCATCAGCTCCCGTGTCTGGGATCCTGCCCTGTTTGAGTTGTTGTCCTGACTTCTTTCAGTGATGAGCAGCAATGCTGAAGTGTAAGCCAAATAAACCCTTTCCTCCCCAACTTGTTTTTTGGTTATGGTGCTTTGTTGTAACAATAGAAACCTTAACTAAGACAGAACCCATTCCTGAAACTGTCAATGAGGCCTAGAATCGATGGACAGATAGGTCATGGCACAAGAGGAAAACCAACTATTATTATTCTTCTAGATCAACATAGCAATAAAACGACTCCTAATGACTTATTGCTATCCCCATAGGTCAGTATATAACTCAGCCTTCATCAGAGAAGCATCTTCCTGTAGGTGGAAGTTGATACAGCAATTCATAACTGGTCCTGGTCAACATACAGAGAACAAGAGAGTGGAGAGTGCTCAGCCCTAGATGGGATGTCTATGTCACACCCCTCTCCTCATGGCTCAGGGATCTAGGAGGAAGAGGGCTTAGAAAGATTGTAAAAGCCAAAGGAAGTAGGTGGCTTCAGGGAAACAGTGTTTCCCAGACATAGAACAACAACAACAATAAACACGTGCGCGCGCGCGCGCACACACACACACACACACACACACACACACACACACACACACACACGAGTTCTCGGAACTGAAATGAAGTAGATCATCTGATTTTTTGTTTGTTTGTTTGAGACAGGGTTTCTCTGTGTAGCTCCAGCTCTCCTGGAACTCACTCTGTAGAGCAGGCTGGCCTCAGACTTAGAGTGTGCCTGCCTTTGCCTCTTTAATCCCAGAGTGCTGGGATTAAAGGCGTATACCACCATGCTTGACTGGATCATCTGATTGCAATGATGTGCCTGTGAATAAGTTTCATTGTTCAATAAAGCACCTTTGAAAATGGGTTATTCTATCTTTCCTTTCTTACCTCTTCACTATATAATGGATTTTGATCCACAGTACTTCTTAAGATCTTTTGTCCTGGAACTCACTGTGTATACCAGGCTGACCTCAAACACAGAGATCCACCTGCCTCTGCCTCCTGAGTGCTGGGATTAAAGGCGTGGGCCACCACTGTCTGACACAGCTTTGGGTTTCGGTATTGATTTATTTATTTTTATTGTTTTGTGTTTTCTATTTTACGGATTTCTATTGATCTTTATAATTTTCTTTCCTCTATTTGTTTAGGCTCATTTGTTCATTTGTTCTTTAGTTTTTTTTTGTTTGTTTTTTGTTTTTTGTTTTTTTTTAAGCAGGTGAAGGTAAGATTAGCGATTAGGTCCTTTCTTCATGTGCCCAGAGTACTCTAAAGACAGCTAACCAACTTTGCTACATGTTTTTTTTTTTTCATTCAGCCCAAGGTATTTTCTATTTTACTTTTTCTTTTGATTTCTTCTTTGGTTTTATTAAAGTGTCCTAAGTAGATTCTGTATACTTTAGGATTTTCTGAGTTCAATTTAATTCCAATGTAGTAGTGAACATACCTTGTACGACTTGAATTTTGTTTATATTGTCTTTCTTCCTTTTCTTTCTTCTTCATTTGTTTTATTTTTCAGACAGGGTCTAACCTTTCCCAGCCTTACTATATGGCTTAGGCTACCCTCACACTTGCTCTCCCCCCGGCTCTGGCTCTGGCTCCTGAGTGCTGAGGTTGCAAGTATGAGCTCCCTATGCCACAGTTAAATGCAGTACAGCTTTGTCTAGGGCCTAGAATCTTTCCAGGTAAATCTGGCAAATGTTCTGCGTGTCCTTGTGAAGAATGTGAGCCTGATGCTGCTGGAAGGAGGTCATCCAAGTACCAGCGTGGTCAGGTTTCCTGCACCTTTACTGATTTTCTGTTGTTGGTTATGCTATCTTTACTTTGAAATAAAAAAAAAATGCAATGTCTACAACTAAACTTAATCATCATTATACTATTTTGTTTCAGTAATATACTTTTCTTCCTTTGGCATTCATATTAATCACTTGCACACACATATGCAGGAACACACACACACACACACAGCACACAGGAGACCTCAACAGAAATAAGTCAGACCATCTGATTGTGATGTTGCTCATTTGAACAAATTTTATGTTCAGGAAGGCACTCTCAAAAATGGATTCTTTTATCTTCCCTTTCAGGTCTCGTAAACTACATTGCCATACACTGTAATTTGATCTATGGGACTTCTTATGATCTCATTCTTTATGCCAAGTCATGCTCCCACTGCAAACAAGACAGGCAGAAAATCTTTAGTGGAATGACAAAAATATAGGTGTTTCCATTTCAGTGATGCTCATAGGTGTTTCTGGGTTTTGTTTTGTTCTTTTGAGACAGTGTTTCTCTGTGTAGCCCTGGCTGTACAGGAACTCACTCTGTAGACCAGGCTGATCTTGAACTCAGAGATCCACCTGCCTCTGCTTCCCAAGTGCTGGGGTTAAAGGCGTGTGCCATCACACCCAGAAGGTGTTTCTGTTTTAGTAGTATGTATACGTGTTTGATAAAGGTTTAAAATTTAATTTAATTCTGTGTATGGGTGTTTTGCTTGGTACCTGCAGAGGCCAAAGAGGCCTTTGGATGCTCTGGAACTGGTGTTACAGCAGGATGAGAGCTGTCGTGTAGCTGCGAATCAAACCTGAGTCAAACTTAGAAGAGCAACTA
Source organism: Ondatra zibethicus (assembly GCA_004026605.1). Classification (NCBI taxonomy): domain Eukaryota; kingdom Metazoa; phylum Chordata; class Mammalia; order Rodentia; family Cricetidae; genus Ondatra; species Ondatra zibethicus. Next base: position 164,344 of record PVIU01000642.1, on the reverse strand, counting down.
GAACTCTTAACCTTTGAGCCATCTTTACCCCCATGTTTGATAAATCCTGCCTTGTGAACAATTACATATAAAAATTATGGGTCTTGGTAAGAAGAAAAAGACTTGAAAGCATAACACTCAAACTACATTTAACTTTATAACAGACCATAAGGAAATACTAATTCTCCCAGTTCAAACACTAATCCTCAGCAAATATCCACAAAGCCCTGTGCCCAGAATCACAATTTACCTTTGTAGTCTTAAATCTCAAGATATAGGTTTGATGGCATTTATCCTCAAAAGACAACACTGTCACTAAAATTTAGAATGGACTCTAGACCCAGTGCTTCAACAATTGAGGGATTGTGTTCGTCTGTTCTTAACATGGGCAAATGTCTCCTCTGTGTCCTCTTCTACTCCTTCAGTTCCGTGGGTAGGGAAGACACAGCCCCTGAAGCCATTGAACTGGCCACTGCTTGTACTGTGGGAGCCCACTGCATGGTATTCCCAGGTTAAGGCTTTCTTTCCTTTTTGGGAGTGTGAAGTTTAAATCTTATTCTATTTTTCAGTGTGTGTGTGTATGTGTGTGTGTGTGCGTGTGTGTGTAAAACTTGGAGCAGCTAGTTTTCTCTCTCTACCATGGAGTCTCAGAGATCAAACTCAGGTTATCAAACTTGGCAGCAAGTTCCTTTACCCACTGAGCCATCCCACTAGCTAGGAAGGAAGAGCCTACCTCAAACTTGCTATAGCCAAGGATGACTGGTGCTTTGAATAGGAATAGCCCCATAGACTCATGTGTTTGAATGCTTGGCTTATAGGTAATGACACTATTAGGAGGTGTGACCTTGCAGGAGTAGGTGTGGCCTTGTTGGAAGAAATGTGTCACTGTTGGGGCAGGCTTGGAGGTCTTACATGCTCAAGCTGCACCCAGGCTGGTATCCAGTCTCCTGCTGACTGTGGATCAGAGCTCTTAGCTCCTTCTCCAGCACATCCTCCTGCCTGCCTCCATGGCACTCTTCATGTAACAGACTAAACCTCTGAAACCATAAGCCAACCCTAACGGAACCTTTTTCTTTATAAGAGTTACCTAGTCTTGGTATCTTTTCACAGCAATTAAACCCTAAAATAATGACCTTGAAGTCCTAATCTTCCTGCCTCCCCTCCTGAGTTCTGGGATTACAGGCCATGTGTCACCACACCTGGTTGGATGTGACGCAGGAGACTGAACCCAGAACTTTGTGAATGATAAGCAGGCACTCAACCAGCCAGGTTGCCTCTCCAGCCCCAAGTTTCTTTGTTTCACCTGACAAAGCTGAACGCTTTAAGCAACTGGTTCACTGGGAGCAAACCACATGGGAGACAATGCCATCCTTGTGTAATTTGCTGACCGGGCACTAGCTTACATGATAGAAATCTTGTAGTTCTCTAACCCTGAAACATGTGCTCTCCCCAGTCATTTTCTTGGCAGCATTCATGGCTTGGATTGGTCTCCCCTCCAAGACCACCAAACATATTTACTGAGCGCCCATATGTGTCAATCTGTTCTAAATGCTTGAGGCACCGTGGGGAGCACGGGAGACAAGACCCCTGTGATCACAGGCTTCACAGGGGTGGATGCTGGCTAAGCTGCTCATGGAGCCAAGATGATGTTGGCACTCTGGGTTTCACAGTACTGGCTACAGGAGGTGAGAATCTAGGCAGGAGGTCGCTTACCTGTTCTTCCTGCAGCGAATTGTGAAAGCAAGAAAGAAAAGCACCAGAAGTAATCCACAGCTGAGAAAAGTCCAAACAACCCCCAAGAGGGCGGGAGACAGGGGAGAGACATCTGTACTGCTGTGCGGCGAGTCAATCTGGAGGCGCATAAAAAAAAAAAAGAATTAAGGATGGGCTTGGTGATGCATACCTTTAATCCCAGCACCTGGGAGGCAGAGGCAGGAGGATCTCTGTGAGTTCAAGGCTGGCCTGGTCTACCTAGCAAGTTCCAGGACAGCCAGGGCTACACAGAGAAACCCTGTCTCGAGAAACAAAACAAAACAAGAATAAAGGCTCTAGAGAAAGTGCCAAAGCTGGGCGAAGCCTGTCCTACATGGGCAGTTCCTCTTCTACCATCCCCACCCCCGCCACCACCCCTTTCCTCACCATCTCCCCCATCCCCACCACCACCCACATGCCCACTACACCATCCCCCCACCATCCCCATCCCCATCTCCCCACCCCCATCCTCACCACCCCCACCCCTGTATGTATGAGTAGCACTGATGCCCATGGCTGCTCACTTACAAGGGTTGTCTTGCAAAGATCATGGAGGGGTCTCCGATCCAGCTCCTGGTCAGGAAAACTGTCACAGAATTCAGAGCAGTTGATTTCCAGCTCCATGTCACCACATGCCCCCTCCACGGGCGCCTACTCAGTTGCAAGGATTCAGAAAAAACTGAAGTTTTTCCTTCAGAGGCCCCATCTCAGAGCTGCCGCCAGACTCCAAATCCAGGGTCGAAGAGGGATTCCAGTAGAAGTGAGGGACGTTCCAATTAGGTTCTTTCAGCAGTCATAGTTGAACACCAGACATTCTTCAGCTGGCCCCTTGCTGCCAGCGGCTACCACGTGATCGAGAGTGGGCATCTCAGGTCATACATGGTGTTGATTCCAGTTCACCACCAGAGGGCAGTCAGCGCTCCACGCTCTCCCACACTGGGCCCTGCAGGAAAGCAAGGAGACCAGCTGACAAACATGAACACACAGGTTTAAAATATTTTTACTATCTTAATTATATGTCGTCACATTCTATTATGTGTAGTTCTATGCTTATAATATCACAACATTTTAAGATAGAAAATACTTTAATAAATATATTAAACTCATTGTAATGAGTACTTTAGAAACAGAGATAAAGTTGTTTAATAATTTCTAGCTTAAAAAAACTCTTCACTCTTTTAAGCCTTATGGCTAAGCTCTTTAAAAACTTGATTTATAAGTCACATCTTCCCCCTTTCCCTCCTCAAAATTTGTGTCCTAAGATCTTTCCACATAGCTCTTGCTTTTTTTTTTTTTTTTTTTGAGACAGGGTTTCTCTGTAGTTTTGGAGCCTGCCCCGAAACAAGCTCTTGTAGACAAGGTTGGCCTCAAACTCACAGAGATCTGCCTGCCTCTGCCTCCCAAGTGCTGGGATTAAAGGTGTGCACCACCACCACCCAGCTAGCTCTTGGTTTAAGCTCTGATTCTAGACGATTCCGGGCTGAGTACCCCATGTTGTCTCTCTATATTAATTATCTTGTAGCTATTTGCTCTCGTCTCTCAGTGTGTGAGAGAGTCTTCCATGTCCAGACAGCTGAGTGGCCCTGAGTTTGTCCTGGTTTTTAAATTGTCAGACTGGCCGAAGTGCAATGGGCTTGTCAGATTCAAGGGGAAGGGACTGAGAAACGGGCTGAGGAAGGTGTCACTTCTCTCAGAAGATGTCTGTAATATGCATAGTGTGATCTTCAGAGAAGTAAAGCCAGACATCTCAGGGCTTGGAATGCCGAGCTAGGTGAGCAGGAGCTGGAAGCCAGTCTGGCTACAAAGATAGATGAGGAAGAGGGGTGGGGTGGGATAGAGAGAAAGGGGAGGCATATGTGGTCCCTGGGTTACAGATTGGACATGCCTCAGTCCCACCCTTACTTTTTAAAACCAATCCATCCTTTAGGAGAGAGAACAAACCTGGGGTCAATGGAGGGACCTTATGAGGGTGCCATTTCCACTCTGTGCTTTTGAAAGTGCCCAGCCAGTACAGGGTTCTCTGTGGAGGAGACTTGGGACAAATATTAATTGCTACTAATCCGTAGTCACGGAACACTAGACCCATGATTAAGGCAGAACAATGGTGACAGGTGCAGAGTGTCATCTTTGGAGTCTGTGTGCTTAGACACGGACAATCCAGCACCAGGTGTTGCCCGGTCACTGGCATCTACTATGTTTCTGAATTATTTACCACCTTCATGACAGAGCAATCATGAGGAAACTGAAGTCCACTGTCTTCCATCGAGCATTTTAATTCTTGTGTGGTCTGAGCAGATGACTGGATATAAAATTAAGAAGCAAACAAGGCATGGCTATTTATATCCTAATTTTGTTAGAATTACAACGGAAAAGACTCTTTTTTCAGATGTCCCCTACTGAGCGATGTCACAAATCACAGAGCAGATTACACTGTGGCAGTCTGAAAGGAGATGTGTTTTCATATTGTCTTTCCCATCATACTGGAAAGCCAAAGATGCATCTTCCTGGCTTGACAATCCTTTGTTGTCTGGACCATGCTGTGACTATAGGATGTTCAGTGGCATGCCTGGCTCTCTCCTCCCTCTGGACCATTCCGTGACTGTAGGGTGTTCTGTGGCATGCCTGGCACTTTCCTCCCAGCTCCAACAACCACACAAGTCTCCAGTCATTGCCAGCTGTTCCCAGCATGTATGACATTGAGACTCCCTGGTAGAGACATATGATACATTACATACTCAAGAAAGCTTTGGGAGTTGAGTCTTGAGAAACCCTTTCTTTGGCCCATGAATACCCAGTTCAGGAACCTTATGTAGGACAAGATTAGATTGCATGCAACCCTAAAGATGGCACTTAGATATAGAAATTCACAAAGGAACCTATCGCAGGTGAATCTCTCAGGGTTGACAACCTAAACTGCTAAGTCCAAGTTCTGAAACACTGGAGGGCTCGACCATTGAATAGGAAACAATTGAAAGGTTATAGTGTTGGCTGACTAGGGAGAAGCCTCACACCATGAGAAGAGAGTCAAATCTCACGGTTCAAAGTGTAAAGTCTGCCACACCGTTCCTAAGGCAAATCCACCCCCACATCCCCATACATAATGTCCCCGTGGGGAATGGTGTTAATTTTATGCACAGCAGCAGACCCAGGGCCTTTATCAGTCACTAGAGAATTCTTTTCTAATACTGTCTTTTATGGGGCTTTTAGTGGTCTTATATCCTAATTATTAACCTAGTTATTCAATTTTTGTTATAAATAATCCTATTTATTTCTGGTCATTGAAAAGTTGGTCACATGACCACCATCTACTAACAAGTTATTTTGCAATTCATGGAACTTCTGCTCCTGCCCAGGAAGAATTAACCACTGTGAGAATTGCGTTCCTCCTATAAACCACTTAGAAACCAGACAAAGCGTATGAAGCAATGCTCTTTTCAGGCATTCGGCAACGCGTCATAGGACTTTGGGTTCCTAAGAGACATTCCGCCCGAAGGCAAATCTGGACTGGGGCACCAGGGGGGGAACCAATCCAAACAGAAACTAGATGTTTTGCTAAGAGAGAGAAAGAAAGAAAGAAAGAAAGAAAGAAAGAAAGAAAGAAAGAAAGAAAGAAAGAAAAAAGAAAGAAAGAGGGAAGGACAGAGGGAAGGAGGGAGGGAGGAAGGGAGGGAGGGAGGGAGGGAGGGAGGGAGAGAAAGAGAAAGAAAAAGCTGAGCATTTAGGGTTGTTGAGGTGGCTGGAATCTATAAAATAGAGTATTGGAGCAGGCAAGGTATAGAGAGGAGGAAAGAGAGAGAAGGTGCGTAGGGGATCCGCAGGGAGCCTGAGGCTTTCATGGTCTCTGCACAAGTAAGAGCAGTAACTTTTGGCAGGCAGCAGCTGCATAGCCCCTAGAGCTGCCATTACAGTGTTCCCAGCAGCCAGAGAAGAGAGACTCATAATAGGCAGAACCCTGAAGAGAATCTTCAGGAAAATCACACCATAAGATTAACCCAAGTCCAAAGGATGCTGTGAGCCTGCCCTAACAGTGTTTCAAAACAAACAAAACCAAAAACAAGCAGACAAAGAAGCCTACAAAGGACCCGAGCAATTCTTAGAGTGTTCAGCCAATCCAAGAATACAACCCAGTTCTTTTTCAGAAACACAACAGGATCTAACAGCAACATAAATTAGAAATGTCTATCATCCAGGAGCTGGAGACATGGCTCAGCTGTAAAATGCTTGCTGACAAGCATAAGGATATGGGTTCAATCCCCAGCATCCATGTTTTTTTTTTTTAAAAAAAAAGCCAAACAGGGCAATGCACACTTATAACCCAGCACTGGGGAGACGGAGACAGGAAGATCCAGCCAATGTAGCTGGATTAGTGAGAATAAAGTCAGGGAGAGATCCTGTCTCCAAAGGTAAAGAGGATAACTGGAGGAGACAAGCTACTTCAACCTCTGGCCTCTCCATGTGCATGCACACATATATCTACATATACATGTGCACCCCATGATCATGTAGATACGTACACATACACCCACGCACGTGCGCAACATCCAATAAACATGCCAGGCATTTAAAGATTCAAAATAAATATGACTCACAAATATAAAAGATTTAAAATATAGTTTGATGGAAACAGATAACAGAAATGGTGCAGCTAGCACATGGGCCTTAAAACAACTGTTTTTCATTGCTACTAGAACAGAAAGCCAAACACGAGACGGGCCAGGAAACAAAGATACGAAGAGCTGGACAGAACTCCCTCGGATAAAAATAGAGTATCTGAAATGAAATACCCTAGATTAAATACTTAAGAGAGAAATACTGGTTACCTTCAAGACTTAGCAAGAGAGATTCTCGAAGATGAAGCGTAGGGGGAGAATTTAATAAATATGAGCACAGAGATGATAGGGAATGCTCCAATACACATGTAACGGGATTCCAAGTGGGAAAGGTAGGAAACAGAAAGAAATACAATCTTATCTAAAACTTCAGGCTGAGAAAATATGAGAACTAGGTGCTATAAGCAGTTGATGGCTTCTGGAGGATGGAGAGTTGTTTTTGTTTTCTTTTTAAGGTGTGGCCCTGGTAGATGGGCCTTGCTCCAATAGATTGCCCCATGCCTATGCTTATGTATGGCAGCACAAATTTTATTCAGTGGGCTATATCTGTATCTCTATCCATCTGTCTGTCTGTCTATCTATCGGCATGTGTGTGTACATAAAGTGTCCAGTGAAGTTGGGAGTTGGGTGGATCTGGTAGGCGTTGGGGGAAGGAATGAAGGTGAACGTTATCAAGATACTTTGTATGCATATATGAAACTCTAAGAATTTTATAAAAATATATTTAAAAAAAGAAATCACAGAAGAAGGTATTTTTTGCCAAAGAATGATTCCAGATGTAAATGTGGACCTAAGAGGTAACAAGGTAAATTTAATTGTGTGGCCATTTCCTCCAGATTAAAACACGGAGGGAGACGGAGACCCATAGGCTTGTGAAACTCACAAGAAACTTACACAAATCAGGAGGTTCAAGAAACTTACAAGACTCACTGGAGGGAAACCGACGCAGAAGGCCTGTTCCTCAGGTTGTGTAAGCAGCAAACTCCAGGATACAGGTTTCATGTTTTGCCACCCATGCTGGGTTGGGCTTTGCTTCAGCTGCCCAAGTGTTGCCATGCTCAAGGTAACCCCGCCCTCGTGTTCTGTAAGTAACCTGATAGCTCTTTTGTTCTGCACAGTGGACTTAGACAGAAGTATTAACTTGATCAGTCACTGCCCTCTCTTTCTGGGGTGAACAGAAATAGTCTATATGTGTTAGAAAACATGCAAGTGTTGAATCGTCCTTTACATTCAAATCACATATATTTTTATGTCTCAAACACAAGCACTTGGATCACATTCTCACTTCCAATTGAGTAGGATCCTGCCTTACTAACAGTAAAATGGAATCGTGACAGGCCTGGGAACTCAGTTCAGGTAAAGGGCTTGTCTAGTATATTCTGGGCTCGGGGTTTGATTGCCAGCACCATACAATAAAGCACAACAGACCAATTTGAATCATGACAGAGCTCCAGAGCTAGGAAACAAGGGTGTGGATGTTCACAGATCCCTGTGATGATGCATTCTGTCTCTCTAGGATGCTGTTGCTGCCCGTATGCAAACCGGATACTGGCCTGGATTCCCAAAGGTTCCAGTCAAAGTACCCAGAGAGGCCAGAAGAGAGCATCAGATGCCCATGTTCTGGGGTTACAGATCACTGTGAGCTGTCATGAGAGTACTAGGAACTGAATCCTGGTCCTCTGCAAGAGCATCAAGTGTTTGTACCTTCTGAGTCATCTCTCTAGTCCCATAAACAATGATTTTTTATAAACAGTGAGTCATCTAAACAAAGAGAATACTGTAGTTTTTGTCCCTTGGCCAACTTATCCCTCCATCCAGTATGTGGAGTTTGGCTTCCCTTCTCCTATGCTGAGATTAATTAATTAGTTAATTAATTAATCCATTAATGGCACTGTGATAGACATAACTTGGTCTCGATTTAAGCCCCAGCTTCATAAAACTCTAATAATAGTGGTCTCAGGATAGGATCTCCAGTTCTTAGCTGCCTGCTCAATGAAACGGGAATATATGCTTCATGGGATTGTTGATGACTAAATCATATCACATATGGCACATATGCAAAAACAACTGATACCTACTGTATCTTCAATGAATGTCAACTTCTTTCTTTTCCACCATCTAGAAGGGTCATCTATATAGAACATGAGGGTACACACAACCAATGATATCCACCCATCCATACTGTTTCTCTGAATATCTGTATTTCAAATTTGTGAGGCTGGAGAGATGGCTCAGCAATTAAGATCACTGACTGCTCTTCCAGAGGACCTGGGTTCAAGTCCCACCATCTGCATTGCAGCTCTAACTCCAGTTCAAGAGGATTCAACACCCACATACCAATGCACATAAAATAAAGTTAAATTTTAAAAATCAGCTTTTGTAAGAATAATGAATTACAGACCTCGAGAGCAGAGATCATATTGTTTAATTCAATAAACAATGATTAACGTTATACGAGCCACTATGCTAAGAGGTAGGGATGCCCCTAGGAACAAACCAACCTAGTCCTACTCAAGCATTTAGTACAGTGCCTGTTACACACAGTAGGCATCAATACTTACTTGCTGACATGACCCAAAGGTTCACTGTAGCAGGCTTTCTTCTGGGCCACCAACCAGCCCCCAAATCATGACCCGGAGACTTATTGTTAGTCATAAATGCCTGGTCATAGCTTAGGCTCATTTCTTGCTAGCTCTTATAACCTAATTTAACCTGTTTCTCTTCATCTATATTTTGCCTTGGAAATTTTTACCTTTCATTCTTATTTTTATTGATTTTATTGAGCTATACATTTTTCTCTGCTCCCCTCCCTTCCTCTTCTTTCTTCCTTTCATTCTGTATGTCCTACTTTTCCTGCTTTTTCTATGTCTGGCTGGCTGGTCCCAGGCATCTCCCTTTCTTTCTCCCTCATTCTCTTCTCTTGTTTTCCCTTCCCTTTTGATTCTCTCTGCCCCACCTATTCCTCTACTGCCTAGATATTGGCTGTATTAGACCAATCAGGTACCTCAGGCAGGCAAGGTGAAACAGCAACACACTTTACATAATTAAACAAATGCAGCAGAAACAAATGTAATACAACTTTGCCCAGTTAAAGTAATACTCTGCAGAAATTCACTAGCTGGAATACTGCTGCGTTACTTGGGCACATCTCCTGACTTCAGAGACCTGCCCTGAAGTGTGTGGCTGATTCTCAGGTACATGCAGCACAACCACAAAACCAGCCTGTGAATCTCTGCTGCCTCGTACTTGGATCCTGGAGACCTCTTAATATTCCACAGACTGGAATTTGATATTGAAAACAACAAAGCATCATACGAAACCCTCACTAACTTTCAGAGTTGCACTGTTACCTAGTGGCACTTAGCTACTATTAGATAAATTATATGTGCATGAGTTCCATAAAAATGAGTGCACAAATATCAATTAGTGCTCATTAATATGCAATAAAGTTCTCACTTGAAAACTATTAAGGGCCAAGGATGAATGACACTTGGCTGCTCTCTTCAATGAAAATTGCTGTGAAGTCCTTGTTGTCATTTCTTGCCAGCCGAGCAGTCGGGTGTCCTAACAAATCAAGCTTCTGGCCGCAGGAAAACCAGACAGAATGGTAAGGTGAAGGCTTTGGATTTGGGTTTTGGACAGCTCGGGTTTTACGTCCTGCAGCGGAGACCCTTGTCCCTCTCAGTACTCAGATCACAGGCTGAGCAGCTCATTAAGTTCCTGGGCACAGTGACCCTGAGCCCCAGGCTAAAGGACATTAGTGAGGATGCCACACAGCTGGGTGAGGGTCACTCTGTGCAAGGGACTGGATGTTCTACTCCAAAAGGGATGTGAGGGCCAAAGCCTCTGGGACCCAGGGGCTCATCCTGAAAGCCTTCAGTCATGGATCGTTGTAAGAGAGCTCTCAAGCTGTCTGTGAGTTCCCGTCTGAATTGGACATTAGATTTCCCTAAACTGTAGTTCAACATTGCTGTGCAATCCACATCATCGCTTGAGTGGGAGCAATTTGGGCTCTTTTAGGAGGAAGATGGAAAATATAGACTATCAATACCCCAGTCACTCTGTAGCCGCTTCCTTAACAAGCTATCCTTACCGTAGCTAGGACTCAGGAATTTCTTCTCCTCCCTCTCCCCTTTTTGCTCTCCCTCCTCTACTTCTTCTTCGCCCCTTTACTTCTTGCAATGTTGCCCTGCCTGGCCTTGCATTCTTACAAATTGTAGGTGATAATGGCTGCTATTGCTTGGGAAATCATTCAGTGAGAACCCTAGCTCAGCAAAGGAAATATGGGACTCCATCAGAGTACAAATAGCACAAATCGTTGATATAACTCCCTGTAGGCTACTCTGATAAAGATCCTGCACACACACGTGTCAAGCCACTGGAGTTATTCCCCAGAATCAACTTCAAGGACGTATGATTAAGAAATTAGACAATTAGAAGGTTGTAAGAGCCAGAGGGGACGGAGGTCACCAAGGAAACAAGGCAGACAGCACAACCGACACACATATGAACTCACAGAGACTATGACAGTGTGACAGGGCTCTCACAGGTCTGCATCAGATGGGGTCCTAGTGCTGAGAGAAGCGGGAACACCCCCACCTCTAACCCAGAAGCTTTCTCTGCCTGATAATTTTCACAAATGAAAAGTTGGTTTCCTCCGCTCTTAAGGGCAGGCCCCATATCCAGTAGTGCCAACACAAAATGAACTGAATGACATCTTTGGTTCTTTGTCTCATAGCAGGTCTCTGAAGTCAGGAGATGTGCCCAAGTAACGCAGCAGTATTCCAGCTAGTGAATTTCTGCAGAGTATTACTTTAACTGGGCAAAGTTGTATTACATTTGTTTCTGCTGCATTTGTTTAATTATGTAAAGTGTGTTGCTGTTTCACCTTGCCTGCCTGAGGTACCTGATACTATGTGACATTGTGTCAGGGCTTGTTTATGTTTTTACCTTACAGGTCTTTTGTGTATATATTGTGGCTTCTGATTTTGTACTTTTTTTGTACTTTAATGGGATTTCCGTGTGCGAAACGTGTGTGTCTCTGCATCTGTATGTGTTTCTCGTGTGCATTTTCTTTGGCTTTTTCTTCTGTTTTATTCTATTCTGACTTGTTTCACTTTTCTTATTCTTCTTTAGATGCCTGTTTATTTTCTAATGATAGACAGAAACGCTGTGGATCTGGTTAGGAGGGGAAGCAGGGAAGAATTGGGAAGAGTTTAGGAAAGGGAAACTGTAATCAGAATGATTACAGTATGAAAAAATATGAAAAAACTGTATGAAAAAAATATGAAAATCATATGAAAAAAACCATATTTTCAATAAAAGAGAAAAACTCACACAATCCTTTCATCATTCAGGTCATGGTCCTTAAATGCTCTCAGTCATACTTAAGAAGGTTATGAACGCTTTCCTGGAGAAAGTAGACTCTGTAGTGATGTCCTCTCTCTCTCTCTCTCTCTCTCTCTCTCTCTCTCTCTCTCTCTCTCTCTCTCGGATTTTCAAGACAGGGTCTCTCTGTGTAACAGCCCTGGCTGTCCAGGAACTCACTCTGTAGACCAGGCTGGCCCTGAACTCACAGAGATCTGAATGTCTCTGCCTCCCAAGTGCTGGGATTAAAGGTGTGCGCCACCACCTCCCAACTTACATTTTTTTCTTTTGTTTTTTTAGATAGGGTCTCACTGTGTAGACCTGGCTGTCCTAGAACTCGTTAGTAGACTAGGCTATCCCTGCACTCACAGACTCCCTCCCACTTCTGCCTCCCGAGTGCTGGGATTAAAGGTGTGTGCTGTCAAACACAGCTAGTTTGTATTCATGCAATTTTTGTATGTATATAGGCTTGTGTACATGCCTGTGCACGTGTGTTTGAGTGCATATGGAAGGTGAAAGTCAGATCTAGTATCTTCCTCTACTAGATCTCACCTTCTTTTTTTTTTTTTTTTTTTTGAAACATGGTAAACCCAGAACTTACTGACTGACTGATTAACTCGGCTTGGCCAGCAAGCTCCCGAGCTCTCCCAGCACTCTACCCCAGCCAAGGGTTACGGACGCATGCCAAAATACCTGACTTTCCTATGGGTCTGAAGCTGGGTTCTCATGCTTGTGTACTAGATGCTGTGCTCACCAAGCAATCTCTCCAGCCCTTGATTAATTCTTTGATTCATAAGTTATTTGGGAAGCATGTTATTTTATTATCAAATGTTTACAGATTTCTGTTATTGATTTCTCAATTCTACCATGTTCAAGAACATGTTCTGAATAACTTCAATCTCCTTAATCTGTAGAATGCAACATATGGTCTGTCTTGATATATGTTCCATTTATACTTAAAAAGTGAGGTGGCTTAAAGGAGAACGGCCCCTATAGGCTCATATATTTGAATACTTGATTCAGTATGGAACTGCATAGGTAGGATCACGAGGTGTGGCCTTGTTGGAGAAGATGTGTTACTGGGGGTGGGCTTTGAGGTTTCAAAAGCCCACTTTAGTCCCAGTTTGCTCTCTCTCTCTCTGCCTCCTGCTTATGGATCAGATGTGAGCTCCCAGCCACTGTTCTAGCACCATGTCTGCCTGCCTGCTGCCGTAAAGGTCGTAGACTCTAACTCTGGAGCTGTGAGCCCCAAATTAAATACTTTCTTTTATAAGCAGTCTTGGTCATGTGTAGACAGAGGCTGTTCGTTCGTTTCCCAGCCGCTCAGACACGAATATTAATTACAACACTGTTTAGCCAATGACACAGGCATATTTCTAGCTAGCTCTTACATCTTGAATTAACCAATTTCTATTAATCTGTGTATCATCACGAGGCTGTGGCTTACTGGGTAAGGTTCTGACTGGCATCTTTCTCCTTCAGCAGATACATGGCATCTCTCTGACTCCATCTACTCTCTCTCTATATCTCTTCCAGCCTGGCTATATTGCCCCGCTATAGGCTGAAGCAGCTTCTTTATTAACCAATGGTAGCATATAGAGGGGAATCCCACATCACTCATGGTGCTTTGTCAGGCAACACCAAAGTAACTAAGTCAAAAAGAATGTCTATTTTCCTATTGTTGGGTAGTGGGTCACATAAAGACCAACAGTGGGAAGTAGGTTTATTTTGTTGCTATCTTTGATAGTCTTAATTATTTTTGTTGTCTTGTTTATCACACCTTTAGGCCTGAGGTGCCCTGAGAAACTCTCTGATGTCTTCTCCATGGTTTTTTTCTTCGGTATTCTTTCCAGTGAACTCTAGCTGCCTGTCTCCCTAGACTCTCGAAGCAGAGAGTTCAAGCTATCCTTTTCATACTGTGTTCTGGAAGCTCCATTTTTGTGTGCCTGTTGTTTTATTTTGCTAAATCTCATAAATTATTTTTTTAGCACATAGATGCCCTAGATTTCTTTCCTCAAAAGAAAATGAAAATGGCTTCTGCAAGGGGCTGAAATAAGAACAGTTTCTTCTGATCTAGTCAGCGACTGGTTGATCATTCATATTGTACAAGACTTCTTCTATCTCCCCAACTGTGCAGCCACAATCCTTCAGGAACCCCAGAAAATAGTTGAGTGCTATTCAGGCTTTTCCATTTAGGTAGCATCTGAACCCCATTTTTATCTTCAAATAGGAGGGCTGGATAGATGGCTCAGCAATTAAGAGTACTGGCTGCTCTTCCAGAAGAACCTAGGTTCAGGGCTGGAGAGATGGCTCAGTGGTTAAGAGCATTGCCTGCTCTTCCAAAGGTCCCGAGTTCAATTCTCTTCAACCACATGGTGGCTCACAATCATCTGTAATGAGGTCTGGTGCCCTCTTCTGGCCTGCAGGCATACATGCAGACAGAATATTGTATACATAATAAATAAATAAATATTAAAAAAAAAAGAACCTAGGTTCAATTCCCAGCACCCACATGCTGGCTAACAAACATCTATAATTTCAATTCCAGGGACTCTGATGCCCGCTTCACTACATAAATGTGGTGCGTAGACACACATGCAGGCAAAACACCCATGCATTTAAAACTTAAAAAAAAAAAACTTAAAAAAAAACCAATACAAGTAGTTCTGGTTAGCCTTTCAGCTTTTTAATTTTTTAATATTTATTTTTGTTATGTGTATGTGTGTCTGTGTGTGGGTATGTGCGCATGCATGAGTGCATGTGATCTCTCTGGAGCTGGAGTTACAGGTGCCTGTGAGCTGCCTGACACAAGTGCTGGGAACTGAATTCTCCTCCTTGGGAAGAGCCATATCCTTGACCACTGAACAATTGTTCCAACCCCCTCAGCTACTGCTTGATTTCTAAACACTCCTTTTGTCTGTGCTACTTACAAGTCAGTTCATCCATCACTAGGCTGATGTCACTGTGCCTCTTTCCTTTCATGACTGTGGTCTCCTGTGCCCAGCTCCTGTGCCCTTGCTTTCTCCTTAGTCCTAGCAGACCGCACAATATTCTTCATTGTTTATTATTGAGCAAATGGCTCCAGTGAAAAGGCAGTTTGGAATGCAAGGTATTTAATGAGTTTTTTTCCTTGGGGTGGGGGTCTTAGCTCTTAAGTTCTTAGCTGCCTTAGTATATTTTCTATGGCTTTGAGTAGTTTTTTAAATATGGCTTTTCTAGATTTTTCTCTATGGAAGCAACAGTCCACTGCCAGTTAGCCTGTGATGCCAGAAGCAGATACTGAGTGCTGGAAATATCTTTAACCTTAATTTTTGTTGTTGTTGTTGACAAGACAAAACAGTTTAAAGAACATTTACAGGCTGGTGAGATGGCTCAGTGGGTAAGGGCACCTGTTGTTAAGTCTAAAGCTCTGAGTTTGATCCCTGGTCCCCACATGGTAGAAGGAGACAACCAAGTCCCTCAAATTGTTCTCTGACCTTGACATGCACTCTGTAGCATGCAGGTGAGCACACACAAATAAAGAAATGTAATTTAAAAATAAAGGCAACTTTTACCCTATGGGTACAAATGACAGTACAAATACTATACAACATGACCATCCTTATTATTAACTATAGCATCAATTAAGATACTTAATAGAACTGAGCCAATGACCTAGACCAGAGCAAGCCTGAGCCAGCAACCTGGGTTGGAATAGGCCTTGGACTGCTGAACTCCACAGGAACAGAATTGAGCCAGTGACCTGGACTAGGGTGGGCCTGAGGCAACAAATCCAAAGTAGGACTGAGCCAGCCACCTAGGCCAGAGCAGGCTTGAGGCAGTGAACTCCACAGGAACAGGATTGAGTCAGCATCCTGGGCCGGAGTGGCCCTGGCGTAGGTCTGGGACAGTGAACATAGGAACAGATCCAGACCAGGGACATTTGCAGAAACAGGACTGGGCCAGTGACCTAGGCCAGAGTGGGCCTGAGACAGCGAACTTCACAGGAGCAGATACAGGTGCTGAGCAAGTGGACCAGAGCCAAAGAACACTGCAGGTCTGGGCAGGAATCTGGAACCTTCGAGGAAGTAGACCTAAGGCAGGACCCCTGTGGGTCTGGGCATGAGTCTGGGACTTCTAAGGGAATAGGCCTGAGCCAGAACCTCTGCAGGTCCAGGCCTTGGTCTGGTACCTCCAAGGGAGTAGGCAGGAACCAGAAACCTCTGCAGGTCTGGGTGTGAGTCTGGGACCTCTGGGACCTCTGAGGGAGTAGGCTTGAGCCAGGTCCTCTGTGGGTCCAGGCACACCCAAGTCTGGGACCTCTGAGAGAGAAGTTCAGAGCAGGAGACCTTTGTAGGACCAACCCCAAGCCAGGGACTCCATAGGAGCAGATCCAGACCAGGGACATTTACAGAAACAGGTCTGAGCCACCAACCTAGTCCAGAGCAGGTCTGAGACAGCCAACTCCAAAGGAGTGGAGCAAACCCCAGGAACACTGAGTGACCTCCAGGAACATGGAGTGACCAATGGGGGAACTAGAACCATGGCACTGACTGTACCATGAGGAACAACCATCTGAGCCTTGGATATACTGGTGCCTAAATATTAATCACCAGAGTCACAGACAGCCCCAACCACACTTTTTATAGGAAAAGATGAGTAGACAAGGTAAGAACACATGCAACACCACAAAGAACAACACGACACCAGTAAAATCTAGAAACCCTAGAACAGCAAGACTTAAACAACTAAATATAGATGAAAGAGAAGAAAATGACCTAAAAAATAGCTTCAGGAGAATGTTTGAGGCCCTTAAAGAGGAAATGACAAATTCCCTCAAAGAAATGGAGGAAAAGACAAAGAAAAAAATGGAAGACATCAGCAAATTCGTAAAGAAAATTTTCAAAAAGCAATCAAACATATGAAAGAAACTATTCAAGACTTGAAAACTGAATTAGAGACAATAAAGAAAATACAAGCCGAGGGAATTATAGAAACAGAAATCATGAGAAAACAATTAGGAACCACAAATGCAAACACAAAAAGCAGAATACAAGAGATGGAAGAAAGAATCTCAAGTGCTGAAGATACAATAGAGGAAATACACTCATCAGTCAAAGAAAACATTAAATCTAACAAAAGCTTAACACAAAATAACCAGGAAATATGAGATACTGTGAAAAGACAAAACCTAAGAATAATAAGTATAGATGAAGGAGAAGTTCAACTCAGAAGCACAGAAAATATATTTAACAAAATCATAGAAGAAAACTTTCCCAACCTAAAGAAAGATATGCCTATGAAGATACAGGAAGCTTACAGAACACCAAATAGACTGGATCAAAAAAAAAGTTCCCTCGCCACATAATAATCAAAACACTAAACATACAGAATAAAGAAAGAATATTAAGAGCTGCAAAGAAAAGAGGCCAAGTAACATATAAAGGCAGACCTATCAGAATTATACTTGACTTCTCATTGGAGACAATGAAAGCCAGAAGGTCAAGCATTATGTAGACATTAAGAGACCACGGAAGTAAGGCCAGAATACTATATCCAGCAAAACTATCAATCACCATAGAAGGACAAAACAAGATAATCCATGACAAAACCAGATTTAACCACTACCTAGCCACAAACCCAATCCTACACAAAGTACTAGAAGGAAAACTCCAACCAAAAGAAGTTGGCTACATCAACAAAAACACAGACAATTGATGATCTCACAACAGCAAATCCCAAAGATGGAGAAAACATACAAAATTACATCATCAACAATGAAAACTAAATTAACAAGAGATAGCAATCACTGATCATGAATATCACTTAATATAAATGGACTTAACTCATCTATAAAGAGACACAGGCTAACAGATGATTGGATACAAAAATAGAATCTATCCTTCTGCTGCATAAAAGAAACACATCTCAACCTCAAAGACAGACATAGCATCAGAGTAAAGGGTTGGGAAAAAAATTTCCAATCAAATGGACCTAAGAAACAAGCTGGTTTAGCTATCCTAATATCTAACAAAATAGACTTCAAACTAAAATCAATCAAAAGAGACAAAGAAGGACATTTCATATTACTCACAGGAAAAATCCATCAAGAAGAATTCTCAATACTGAACATCTATGCCCCGAATACAAGGGTACCCTCATATATAAAAGAAACTTCTAAAGCTTAAATCATACATTAAACCCCACACACTAATGGGGGAAACATCAACACTCCACTCTCACCACTGGACAGGTCAGTCAGACAAAAAAAATTAACAGAGAAATAAGGGAGATAACAGATGTTATGACTCAAATGGAATTAACAGACATCTATAGAACATTCCATCCAAACATAAAACAATATACTTTCTTCTCAGCACCTCATGGAACATTCTCAAAAACTGACCATATACTAGGTAACAAAACAAACCTCAACAGATACAAAACAATTGGAATAACCCCATGTATCTTATCGGATCACCATGGCTTAAAATTAGAATTCAACAGGAACACTAATTTCAGAAAGCCCACAAACACATGGAATTTAATGGAATCATCAATTGGTCAAGGAAGAAATAAAGGAAGAAACTAAAGACTTCCTAAAATTAAATGAAAATGACCATACAACATACCCAAATTTATGGGACACAATGAAAGCAGAGTTAAAAGGAAAGGTCATAGCACTAAATGCCTATATAAAGAAGCTGGAAAAATCCTACAGAACATTTGAAAACTTTAGAACAAAAAGAAGCAAACTCACCCAAGAGAACTAGATGGCAGGAAATAATCAGAGTGAGAGCTGAAATCAACAAAATAAAAAAACAAAGAAAACAATACAAAGAATCAATGAGACAAAGAGTTGGTTCTTCAAGAAAATCAACAAAATAGACAAACCTTTATCCAAACTAACCAAAAGGCAGAGAGAGAATATCCAAATTAACAAAATCAGAAATGAAAAGGGAGACATAACAACAGACAGGGAGGAAATCCAGAGAATCATCAGGACATATTTCGAAAACCTGTATTCCACAAAATTGGAAAACTTAAAAGAAATGGACAACTTTCTGGATAAATATCACTTACCAAAATTAAATCAAGACCAGATAAGCAAATTAAGACCTATAACTGCTGAAGAAATAGAAATACTCATCAAAAGTCTCCCAACCAAAAAAAAAAAAAAAAAAAAAAAAAAAAAAAAAAAAAAAAAAAAAAAAAAAAAAAAAAGAGCCCAGGACCAGATGGTTTCAGCTCAGAATTCTACAAGATTTTCAAAGAAGATCCAATACCAATACTCCTCAAATTGTTCCACACAATAGAAACAGAAGGAACATTGCCAAACTCTTGTTATGAGGCTACAATTACCCTGATATCCAAACCACATAAAGGCATTACTAAGAAAGAGAATTACAGACCAATCTCACTCATGAACATTGATGCAAAAATACTCTATAAAATACTGGCAAATTGAATCCAAGAACACATCAGAAAAACCATCCACCATGATCAAGTCAGCTTCATCCCAAAGATGCAGGGATGGTTCAACATATGAAAATCTGTCAACGTAATTCACCATATAAACAAATTGAAAAATAAAAACCACATGATCATCTCATTAGATGCTGAAAGAGCTTTTGACAAAATACAAAATCCCTTCATGATAAAGGTCTTGAAGAGAGCAAGGATACAAGGAACATACCTAAATATGTATAATAAAGGCAATATACAGCAAATCAACAGCCAACATCAAACTAAATGGAGAGAAATTCCCAGCAATCCCACTGAAATCAGGAAAAAGACAAGCTTGTCCACTCTCTCCATATCTATTCAATATAGTTCTTGAGGTCCTAGCTAGAGCAATAAGACAGCAAAAGGAGATCAAGGAGATACAAATTGGAAAAGAAGAAGTCAAACTCTCACTATTTGCTGATGATATAATAGTTTACATAAGCGACCCCAAAAATTCTACCAAGAAACTTCTACAACTCATAAACACTTTCAGTAATGCAGCAGGATACAAGGTTAACTAAAAAAAAAATCAGTAGCCCTCCTGTACACAGCTGATAAATAGGTTGAGAAAGAAATCAGAGAAACATCACCCTTCACAATAGCCACCAATAGCATAAAATATCTTGGAGTAAATCTAACCAAACAAGTGAAAGACTTGTATGAAAAAACTTTAAATCTTTAAAAAAAGAAATTGAAGAAGACCATGCTCTTGGGTAAGTATAATTAACATAGTAAAAATGGCAATCTTACCAAAAATAACCTACAGATTCAGTGAAATGTCCATCAAAATCCCAGCAAAAATCTCCACAGACCTCAAAAGAACAATATTCAACTTCATATGGAAAAGCAAGAAACCAAGGATAGCCAAAACAATCCTGTACAATAAAAGAATTTCTGGAGGCATCACCATCCCTGACTTCAAACTCTACTACAGAACTACAGTACTGAAAACAGCCTGGTATTTTCATAAAAACAGACAGGAGGACCAATAGAACCGAATTGAAGACCCAGAAATTAATTCATACACCTTCGAACACCTGATTTTTGACAAAGAACCAAAAAATACAAAATGAAAAAAGAAAGCATATTTAACATTTGGTGCTGCCATAACTGGATATCAACATGTAGAAGAATAAAAATAGACCCATATCTATCACCATGTACAAAACTCAAGTCCAAATGGATCAAAGACCTCAACATAAAGCCAATCACATTGGACCTCATAGAAGAGAAAGTGGGAAGAACATGTGAACGCATTGGCACAGGGAACCACTTCCTAAATATAAGCCTAGCAGCACAGACACTGAGAGAAACAATTAATAAATGGGACCTCCTGAAACTGAAAAGCTTCTTTAAAGCATAAGACACGGTCAACAAGACAAAACGACAGCCTACAGAATGGGAAAAGATCTTCACCAACTCCACATCAGACAGAGGTCTGATCTCCAAAATATACAAAGAATTTAAGAAACTGGTCATCAAAAGAACAAATAATCCAATAAAAAATGGAGTATAGACCTTAACAGAGAACTCTCAACAGAGGAATCTAAAATGGCTGAAAGACACTTAAGGAAATGCTCAACATCCTTAGTCATCAGAGAAATGCAAATCAAAGCAACTTTGAGATTCCAACTTATACCTGTAAGAATGGCCAAGATCAAAAACACCGATGACAACTTATGCTGGAGAGGTTGTGGGGAAAAGGGAACACTCCTGCATTGCTGGTGGGAGTGCTTGCTGGTACAATCCCTTTGGATATCAGTATGGCAATTTTTCAGAAAATTAATAAACAACCTTCCTCAAGACCCAGCAATACCACTTTTGGGTCTATAACCAAAGGATGCTCAACCATGCCACAAGGACATGTTCTCAACTATGTTCATAGTAGCATTGTTTGTCATAGCCAGAACCTGGAAACATCCTAAATGCCCCTTGACTGAAGAATGGATAAGGAAAATGTGGTACATTTACACAATGAAGTACTACACAGCAGAAAAAAAATAACGATATCTTGAGATTTGCAGGCAAATGGATGGAGCTAGAAAACATTATTTTGAGTGAGGTAACTCAGACCCAGAAAGACAATTATCACATGTACTCACTCATAAATGGTTTCTAAACATAAAGCAAAGAAAACCAGCCTACAAATCACAATCCCACAGAATCTAGACAACAATGAGTACTCTATGAGAGACATATATAGATCTAATCTACAAGGGAAGTAGAAAAAGACAAGATCTCCTGAGTAAATTGGGAGCATGGGGACCATGGGAGAGGATTCAAGGGGACAGGAGAGGCAGGGAGGGGAGCAGAGAAAGATGTAGAGCTCAATAAAAATCAATAAAAAGTATATAAAGAGAAAAATCAAAAATACAATAAATAAGATAAAAACTGTATTGAATTTAAAAAAAGATACTTAATAGAGTCAGGTGATGGTGGTGCACACCGTTAATCCAGTACTCAGGAGGCAGAGGCAGATGAATTTCTGTTAAGTTTGAGGCTAGCCTGGTCTACAGAGTGAGTTCCAGGACAGCCCAGGCTACATAAAGAAATTCTTTCCATAAAGAAAAACCAAGAAAGAAAAAAAAGATACAGAATAGAACACTTAAATTATAAAAGACATGCACTGATTTTATTATTATCATAGAGTACATATTTGAAAATTAAAAGTTTATGTAAAATATATTTTAGCATAAAAGCTAATGTTTATATGAAAACTAGCTTTAAAAATTAAAAATTTAAAAACTAGCTTTAGAAATTAGTTATAATTATTTCTATTCTGTTTCATTATTTTAGAGTTAAATCTGGGATTCTGAAATCTACTCTGAAGCTGCTAAGCCCAAATTGCAGCCTATGGAAGCTGTTTTTTCTGTATCAGTCTATAGAAGCATTGGGAAAGGCCTTAATTGCTAATGTTGGCATTTTAAGTGCAGTTTAAGGTTGGGGTCACAAATTCCTACATGTCCGCTAGCTCACAGGCCCTCGTCCACACTGCCGCCTTCACTGGGGATTTAAACATCTCACTATTTTGCTGTCAGCTGGATCTTGCTAACTTGTACTCAGCAGCCTCCCTCAACGGCCTTCTGCTGTTTTCGCCATCTCTGGTATGGTGGGGAGTCCTGCTTTTCCCTGGCCCAACAGACTAAATTTCAAATCACAACAAGAGTAAAACTAAAACTGAAAGCCAAGTTCCATTGAAAAGTTCATTCCTAACTCTGGGGTTCACAAAAACCATTTGTTTAAATGCTCACATCTGGTGCTTGGCGCTGATCCTTAAGCTCCAAGACCCCTCGCTTCGCATGTAATTATCCTCATGTCAAACAATCAGTTACAGTTGATTGACTATATACTTATAAAGCTCCCCCAAATGCTGAAAATGGAAGAATACTGAAACAGGAATGGAAGAACCTTTCTCAAGGAAACCATTAAAGAAAGGGCGCTATAAACACAGCAGATCCGGCTTGGTGGGAGAGGAGGGAAACTTCATCGAAAGCCCGACCCTCCCCAGCACACTGCCCCTCACACACCCTCACCCCAGATGAAGGCTGTGTATAATTCTACTCCACAGCATGGAATAAATGAGCAAAAGGAATTATAAACAGTCTGGCCAACCAACAGCAAGAGAGATACAATGAAACGGAGACCTGCAGACTCCCTACCCACTGAACTGGTATAATCTGGACTTGGCAGAGTCTTGGGCTCTCCTGCTGAAGCACACAGGCCTTTCTGCAGGAAGGTCGGGGAGAAAGATAAAAGGTGGAAGGGGATCACCTCTTCCACCCTGAGAACTACAACTGTGCGTATTCCCATTGGTTTAGAAATGCCAGTCTGTGGAATCTCCCCAACAGAAAGGGAAACCAACGTGTATGGGGACACAGCTCAGTGGTAGAGCCCTGCATCGCACACATATGGCTCTAGGTTCAACCTTCAGTCCTGCTAAAAAAACAACTAGATAAACACAAACTCCTCAAACTGTGTGCAGAAACAAAGTATACTGAATATACTTTTTGTTTTGTTGTGTAAAAGCAAAGGAACAAGAGGTAAACATGAATAAGTTATCAATGGAGAAATTATGAGAATTTTCTATTAATAGTAATTTGGATTATTTATATGTGTTAACCTAGAATATGTACATAATATGATGATAAGTAAAATGAAAATAGTAACTTGTATGTTATTATTCTGTTTACATATAAATTAAAAAATAATTTCATAATAACTGGTTTGGAATGAACTAGAAAGAAAGCATTCACACTGAACCTCTGACACATTCCCCCCAATGAAGAGAATACAGAAAGTTTAGGTTCAATAGCATTTTTTCATATACTTCTTTCTTACTAGACTCATTGTATAGTGTATTAATTTTGTAATTTAAGAATTCAAAAAAAATTCAACATGGTTAAACGTTTTAAAGGACCTGAAATCTTATAATTGCAAGTAAGACCAGTCCCCAGAGCTCAGTGGGGCATGTGGTTTTCTGGCATTTGCTTTTAATTGATCCTCATGGACAAAGGCAGAGGGAAACTTCTCCTGGAGAGAGGACTCACCTCATGTCACTCAACAGAAGCCAATTAAAGCACAGAATCGACAATGCTACCGGACCATCCGAGCGGTGGTGAAATGATAATCATATCTACTCCAATGCCTCAGCTACAGAGCCTCCCGGGAGGCTGCCAGAGTCCATGGGCAGCCAGCAGAGGCAAGGACAAGAATAGCCTAGGCTTTTGTCTGCAAAAATCCCACCACTGCAACCCCCGACTGCCTTTGCTGGCACTGCTTGCTTCCTCCAGGGATGGGACACACAGGGCTGGCCCAGCCTCGGCAGGAATTCTCATGAAGCTGTGGAGCAATACGGCTGCTCAGGCTTGAAGATGTGTGTGACAGTTCTTGTGGAAGACAGCTTGAGTAGAGCTGGCAAACACCCGAGGGCCTTCCAGTTCTCACCCCCAGAACGGCACTGGGCAAGGCAATGGCCCTCATTCCTGGCTCTGGTTCTGTGATTTGGTTTCATACTAATAGACATTTTCAGGATCTTTGGTGTGTGTGTGCCATATATGTGGAATTCAAAAACATTTTTAAGCTGAAAATCTGAAGAATTAACTTTTTACCTACTCACTCATTTTCCAGCACCGGTTTCTCTCCTACAGTCCTACCCAGCACAAACCATACCTCTTCTGTCCTCTTATGTCGCCTTTAAATTTTTATTTATTTATATTTTATGTGAATGAGTGTTTGTTTGTATGCATGTATATGCACCATATGCCTGCCTAGAGACTGTGGAGGTCAGAAGAGGGTGCTGGGTCCCCTGAAACTAGAGTTACAGGTAGTAGAGAGCTGTTGTAGGAGGCTGCTTGTAGTTTCTGGCTGCTCAGCCCTGAAATAATGCCACAGAAACCATAATATTTGCAATAATGTTTGGCCAATAGCTTAAGTGTATTTCTGGCTAACTCATATCTTAAATTAACCCATCTCCATTAATTTGTGTATCGCCATGAGGCTGTGGCTTACCAGGTAAGTTCTGGTGTCTGTCTCCAGTGGGGCTATATGGCTTCTCCTAACTCTACCTTCCTTCTCCCAGCATTCAGTTTAGTTTTCCCCACCTAGCTCTACTTTTTTGCCCTATCACAGGCCAAGACAGTTTCTTTATTTATTAACCAATAAAACCAACACATATACAGAAGGACTTTTTACACCATCTTCCCTTTTCTGTCTAAATAAAAAGGAAGGTTTTAACTTTAACATAGTAAAATTAATATAACAAGATAGGTATCAAGCAAGAATTATAGTTACAATATTTATATCTATTTTATTTTTTATCATAACTAAGAAAAACTATAATTATAACTATGTATTCTTCAACTCCATCAAAGACTCCAGAAGGATATAATATTACCTAAGAAAACAGGAAGTACATTGTAAACAACTTCCAAAACTCTAGAATTGACAGAGACTTCACCCAAAGTTCTTTTGTACCATTGGGGTATACATCTTTAGCCTACAGGCCCATAGTATCAAGCAAACTTTTCCATGAAGCAGGAAATTTCAAAGACAGTTCCACCTATATTAACAGTTTGTCAGTCACTTTCTTCTGTGTCCTGCAGAATGTCTAGCAGACTCCATGAAGCAGGAACCCCGAAGGACCATCTCTCATTTAGGCAACTTCAGCAGTCATTTTTCCATGGGTCCTGCATATCCAGTTCACCCAACATACCATCAAGCAGTCCAGGCAAGAGCAGTTTCTTGCCCAAATGGCTAACCAACTCCATAAGGAGCCTCTTCAGTGCCCATATTCCTCTTGAAGTAGCTTGGTGTGGCCAGGAGCAGATGTGTCTCATTGTCATGAAAAGTCCTAAGTTCTTAAACATTTTAAATGCTATATTCTGTAGTCTTTGAAAGGTTTGAAGAATGCCTATCCATCTGAAATACATCTCTGTATATCTAGAAAATCTAACTAACATGACTAGAAGCTTGACTATTATAGATGACTCTCTATTAACCTATATTCCTTAATTATACATTGCATTTTTAGATGAGCTGCACAAACACAATACCTTAATCAAGAGCAGAAATATACATATAACAAAATTGACCTAAAATTTGTATCAATAAATCAAGATCATACCAATACAAATCTCTATATCATATCCCTCTTTAAATGTAAACAAACATTTATAAACAATATTTGGGAATTTGGGTGTCATTCTCTCCAAACTGCTTCCTGCT
Organism: Ondatra zibethicus; assembly: GCA_004026605.1. NCBI lineage: Eukaryota > Metazoa > Chordata > Mammalia > Rodentia > Cricetidae > Ondatra > Ondatra zibethicus. The sequence goes on along the minus strand of PVIU01000642.1, from coordinate 138,428 downwards.
TTTTGTTGGGCGAAGTAATTTTTGGGGGGTATTCATGGTGATCTTTTGGGGGATCTTGGTCCATCAAACCACATTAGTCTGGATTTAATCCACAGGTTCTCATCTTCTGTGGGAATAAAAGCAGAACCTCTTTTCCAAAGCAACATATCCTTAGACTCAAATTCTGAAGTCAATATATCTTTGTGTTGGTTTAACTTAGCAGTCCATACAATGAAATGTCTCTCTTTAAGTAGCTCTTTAACAGTCAAAAATTCAAAGAAAACACAACAATATACATAATCCAGACTTTTATATCTTTACTCTGTCTCTTTGAAGACTTTGTTTTATTGTTCTAAACCATTTATTTCTTTTTATAATTCTCTATACTCCTTTTCTTCTCTCTCCCAAGCCTATGTACATTTACCCAACACTGTGACCCATTTAGAGTTCTGATATGTCTCTCCTTATTGCATATCTGTAATCCTTTTCTGGCCAGGACAGCTTCTTAAAATGCTAAGTGCTTCTTAAAAACCTAAGCAGCATTACTATGACTAAGGCTGCTTTGCCTTTTGGCTCCACCTAGTCCAACATGTTGGAGGAGGTCTGTTCATTGCCTCTGAGAGCCATTCTCTCTACTCCAGATACAGGGTTGTGTCGTAGCAGGTCTGTGTTGCTATTAAGCAAGTTGTATCCCTCTGCTCACAAACCCCATTTAAATATGCTCCATAGCTGGACCTCCAGAAAGAGTCAGAGTTCATGCTGGCAGCAAGGCCCAGGAAGCCACTGTTTCAAAATTATGCGCCTTTTTTTCTGCTATCACTGAATCAAGAAAACAAGCCCTTCTGGGGAAAAAATGTGGTTAAACTTTGTTTTTTAGTGTCTAGAATTCCTTTCCATGCCCCCTCAGGTTTTATATGGATTTAGCTAGCACACGTTTGAGCACCAATTTGTAGTTGGGTGCCAATTTGTTGTAGGGGCCACCACTTGTCATTTCCAGCTGCTCAGCCTTGAAATAATGCTACAAAAACCATATTATTTGCAGTACTGTTTAGTCAATATCTTAAGCATATTTCTGGCTAACTCATATCTTAAATTACCCCATCTCCATTAATCTATATATTGTCATGAGGCTGTGGTTTACTGGGTAATGTTCCAGTGTCTGTCTCCAGTGGGGCTACATGACTTCTCCAAACTCCACCTTTCCTCTCCCAGCATTCAGTTTAGTTTTCCCCACCTAGCTCTACCACAGGCCAAGACAGTTTCTTTATTCATTAACCAATAAAAGTAACACATATACAGAAGGACTTCCTACATCAGAGAGCCACCATGTGGGTGATGGGAACCAAGCTGTGGGCCCTTGAAGAACAGAGCTGTCTTAACCATCTCTCCAGTTCACTTACTTGGCTTCTTCTTTTGGGGGGGTGGAGTTGGGTCAGGGTCTCACTAAGTAGCCCTGGCTGGCCTGAACTCTCTATGTATACCAGGTTGGCTTCAAATTCAGAAAGATTGGCCTGTCTCCCCAGTGCAAGGATTAAAAGTATATGCCACCATGCCTAGCCTCCAAGAAAAGTTCTGTTGATCCAGAATTTTGCTAGACTGGCATTTTCAAGTCCTTACCACACCTTCAGTCCACTTTCAGGCCCTTGGCATTTCCTAGTTAAGATGTCACTTTTGCTTTCTCTCTCAAGGTCTTTCCAATTACCCCCAGGAATCCATGATGGAATGCTGGCAGTGCCCATGGACAGCCTGATGTTCCAGCAGAGACAGTGGCCATGGGAAGCCTAGCGCACACTTGGTCAGATGTTCCCAGTGTCACTCTGGAACCCTGCCATGCCGTCATAGCAAGAGAAGAATTCCAACCAGCCAGAATGGAAGTTTCTGCCTGAGATGTTCCCTTGCCATTTCCTGTTCTCACTCCATGAAATGTTCTCTGACTCCAGAGCTCTGGCTAATCCACATACAGTGAGCCTTCTCTATCTGTGGGAACTGTTCTCCCCACTCCTGAGCTCTGGCTAATCCACATACAGTGAGCCTTCTCTATCTGTGGGAACTATCCTCTCCGCCCCCCCACTCCTGAGCTCTGGCTAATCTACATGCAGTGAGCCTTCTCGATCTGTGGGAACTGTCCTCCCCACTCCTGAGCTCTGGCTAATCCACATACAGCCAGCCTTTGCTATCTGCAGGTTCTGCATCTACGGACTCTGTTGAGCACACAGTAAAAATACTGGGGAAAGGAAAACTGTATCTGTGCATAGACTTTTTTTTCTTATCATCATTCCCTAAACAATAGAATATAGAATTGTTTATATTGCATTTACATTATAATAAGTACCACGAATAATCTAAAATTATGCAAGAGTAGGCGTATAGGCTATATGCAAATATTATACTATTTCATATGAGAGACATGAGCATCTGGAGACTTCGGTATCTGCAGGGGCTTCTGAACCACCTTGTCTCAGATACCCAAGGATGGCTATGTATCCAAAGGTCCCAACTGCTGCTCCCAAGACTGACGTCCCAGAACCATCATTTCCTCTATTACGTTCCCCTCACTGTGGAAGGTTATCACACTTAACATCCCTCATACCAATATTCATTCCAGGTTAAAAAAATCAGCATACCAGTTTGATAAGAAGTGTGGTCAGTTTTGAATAGGAACCTGCAGCCTGAAGGAGGTGGCTGGCAGCTCTGTCCAGGGGCCATCATGCACATGACTTTGGTTCCATGCTAGCTGTCACCACAGTCCAGTCTGGTGAACTGGAATGACAATTTGGCAGCCCCATCACTTAGCCTTTTGTTGCTTTTGTCTTAGGATTTTATTGCTGTGAAGAGAGGTCATGACTATGGCAACTCTTATAAAGGAAAGTGTTTAATTGGAGCTGGCTTACAGTTCAGAGGTTTAGTCCATTGTTATCGTGGCAGGAAGCATGTACCACAGTCAGACATGGGACAGGAGAAGGAGCTGAGAGTTTTGTATCCTGAGGGAAGGCAGCAGGAAGAAAGAGACACACTAGGCCTGGCTTGAGCATCTGAGATCTAAAAGCCCACCCCTAGCGACACACCTCCTTCAACAAGGCTACACCCCCTTCAACAAGGCCACACCTCCTTCAACAAGGCCACACCTCCCAGTAGTGTCATTCCCTTTGGGCTATGGGGCCATTGTCATTCAGACCACCACACCTACTAACCCTCAGCTGTACTTAGACCCCAGTCACCACCACTGAAGTAAAGGAATTATGACAGAGCTGAGAATCAGCACGCAGTCTCTAAATCCTGTTTAACTTGGAGCATTTCCATTTTGTTAGGAGCAGTAGAGTGGGTACTGAGACCTGCTCTGGCCCTGCCTGGGACTATATTAGGGGACCCTAACCTCCTGTTGTCACCTCCCTTAGGTTAGATTACACTGAGCCTCTCTCTAGACTGGACAGGACATCAGAGAATAGTCTGGAAGTACTTTCTATAACCATAGCTCAAGATTTTGCCTATGTTGGATGCATATCCCCAAAATGACTCAAAATCTGACCCAATTTCTGGCCAAAAGTTACATGGATACCTATGACAAACAGACTAAAGTCCCATCAATACCTTGGCTTTTAGCTTTCTTGCTGGCCTGCTATCTGTCTCTATTTGTCTGTCTGTCTGTCTATCATGCATCTATCATTTATTTTTCTTCCTTTTTATCTATCATCTATATATCATCCATCCATCTATCTATCCATCTATCCATCATCTATCCATCTATCTATCCATCTATCTATCATCTATCCATCTATCTATCCATCCATCTATCTATCTATCTATCTATCTATCTATCTATCTATCTATCTATCTCAGACAGAGTCTCACTATGTAGTCTGGCTTTCCTGGAACTCTACATACTCCAGGCTGACCTTAACCTCACAGAGATTCTCCTGCCTTTGCTTCTTGAGTACTGGGATTTAAGGTATGTGCTACCCACCAGCTTTGTCTGTTACTGAAACCTGGCCACCCATCCCCTCACCCTCTTGTACCTTCCTTACACCATACTGGCTCTTTGGTCCTGATTATAATACTTGATCTTACTATAATTCAAATTATAAATTTGCCCCTGGAAATGCCTTCTACACTGTAACTCCAGGTCAGAGAGGCACCGACCCTTCAGAACCCTACCCCAAATACATTTCTTCTTTTGACTTATTTCTCCCATGGAAATCCTGCAGAGACTCCCCCTCTGCCCATAGACTCTCATGGCAGGAAGTCACAATTTAATTGTGACTTAACTGGATGTAGTTAGCTTGTGTAGGCTCCGTCCATGACAGACTCAGAGGAACTAAGCCTGTGACAAGACTGAGCCCCTCGTGCTAGTATTTGAAGTGTAAGCATCCCACTTTAATGCATCCTTCTTCATTCTAGCACATTCTTTTCACTGACCCCTCCAAATCATGTCTGTGAGTGTGCCCCATTAACAAGCCCTTCTCTTCTCAAGCCATTTCAGCAGTGCATGCTTGATGCGGACACACTGGAAGCTCATAGTTTTCTGTGCGCTAATTATCTCCATCTCCAGAGAGCAGGGTGCTCTAAGGTTGGCCTCAGTAGCATGGGATCATCTGAGGCTGTATCGTCTGTCTGTGTGTCTCATGAGTATGACAAACAGCTCAGAAAAACGCCTTGAGAAATCTAGATGGAAACCAGTGCCCCATGGAAACACATAAATATTTGATCAGGTTCTGAACAAGACTCCTTCTCATGAATGTTTTAACACCTTGGTAGCATACTGTTCAGAGGCTGATTAGAGTCAGCTTGAGCTGGGACTAGGAAGCTGGGATGGGAGGAGGGGCATATAACAGTGAGGCAGGAGGCATGGCGCACTGTCTCTTTTAAGGGCCTAAAATACATCTAAGGAATACCTGAGGGCTCCCCTGATTTGCATGGGTGCTCATTTTCCAAGCGCTAGCCCCAGCAGAATATGAAGTAGATCAGTTCCTAGCAGCAGTGTCTCGGGAAGGACACCACACTGCCTGTCACTGAACCCCTGTCAATTTGCCATACGTCTCTCCGCACAGGGACACAGGAGGATTTTCTATTTCAAGTGAAATACTTAGGACTAAACAGAGGCAGAATCTATAAGCATAATCATAGCAGCTTTATTCAAAATAGCCCCAAACTGGAAACAACCTGAGTGTCCATCAATAGAAGCATGAATAAACATAACAGTAATATTCATACAACAGATACCACCTTTCAAGGTGGTATTTATTTTATTTCAATAAAAGGAAATGGCCTATTGATATACTCAACAACAACAATGAATCTCACAGAGATTGCTGCAAAAAGAAGTCAGACAAAGAGGATACGCTACACAAATGCATTTACATGGGTGCAGGAGCCATTAACATCCAGGCAAGAGGAATCTACTGCTTCCGGATGGTGGGGGTGGCTAGAAAGAGCCATGAGGGAAATTTTGAGGGAGTGAAATTTTGTGTATTTTGCTTGAGCTGCATGGTCAAAACCGAACTGACTTCCAGCAGGCAAAGCTTAGGAACACCATTAAGATAAAGGAGTTCACTGATCTCCAGACCATCATTTACCTATCAAGTATTGACTACCTTACTTCTAGTATTTTACCAATTTTTTTAAAGCTTGGTTTCACAAGCCTGGTGAGAGAGAGATAAGGCTTTGTGTTATTCATTACCTAATTGATTCAATAATATCTGTTAATTGCTTATCATTTGCCAAGTAGGAACATAGCCATAAAACAACAACAAAAATCTCTTGCTCTTACGATGTTTCCAGTGGAGGATCTGTCCAATTGACAGAGACAGAGATACAACATTAAAAAGTGACAAATGCCAGGGACATTCTCACTTAGGTTGCAAGACTCAGAGGGAGATGAGCTCAGCAGTGAAAACCATAGGCAACAGATGTGACCTAGTGAAGTCAAGCACACCCCATCATGCAGGGCTGTGGTCACCTCTGATGGAGGACTGGATTTTATTCAAGTGTGAGTTGAAGCTATTGGAGGGTTTTACATGGGGGAGGGGGTAATAAATCCAACTGATATCTTAAGACATCTGTAATCTCTGCGCTGGAGGCTGAGGCAGGAGGATTGGGAATTGGAGGCCAGCCTGGACTACATAGAAAGACCCTGTTGCAATAAATGAATGAATGAGTAAAAGAATAGCATCAGTGTGCATTTCTTCCTCTTGTCTTGTCTCTTTACCACATGTGCTACCTTAAATTTGGGGGGGATGGGAGAGAGAGGAGAGAGAGAGAGAGAGAGAGAGAGAGAGAGAGGAGGGAGCCTGGATCACATACATCTGACTCTCAAACTCTTTTTTTTATGATTTAAGATAATTAAAAGGGCTGGAAATGTGGGTAAGTGGTTAAGAGCACTGGCTGCTCCTCGCGATCACCTGTGTTCCATTTCCAGCACCCACATGGCAGCTGACAACCACCTTTAATTCCAGTTCCAGGTGGATCTGATGCCCCTTCTGTTCTCCATGGGAACTGCATGCATGTGGTGCACAGACACATGCAGTCAAAAACACAAGCATAAAATAAAAATAGTTTTTTTTTTGAGACAGGGCTTCTCTGTGTATCCCTGGCTGTCCTGGAACTAGTTCTGTAGACCAGGCTAGCCTTGAACTCACAAAGATCTACCTGCTTCTGCTTCCTAAGTGTTGGGGTTAAAGACAGGCACCACCAACCACCCAGCAATAAATTTTTAAAAAGAAGATTATTAAAAGTTTATGAAAAGAAAGGTAGGTAACTTCTGAGTATATATAAAATTTCTCATAATAAAATGTTGGTAGGAAAAAAGTGAGGGATTTGCATTCGTTATCAGCATCCTTTAGCAAACTCATCAGAAACTAAATACCAATGGTTCTCAATTCTTTCTGAGAACAAGGGCTCCATCTGTTTTCTGTTCAACTATCAAGTCCAGTTTCTCTGCTCAAGTCAGCCTGCACTTCACTGCTTCTGTGCCTCACAGGAGCCCTGGCCCAAGTTACTCCCTGAAAAACATTCAAGATCTGAAATGAAACCTGCATTCCATGGTAAACTTCTTGCTGTGTAAGTGTTTGGATCCCCAGAACACAAATAAAACCAGATGCTATAGCACATTCAGGCCTGGATCCCAGTCCTCTTTCCAGGAGGCCAGAGGCAGAGATGGGAGAATCCTTGGATTCTGGCCAATTAGCCTGGTGCACACAGCACACAAATACAACAGACCCTGTCTCAAACAAGGTGGAAACAAGGACCCACAACCTGAGGCATCCTCTGACTGCATGTGCCTGCACACACAGACGCACAGACACATACAGACACACGGACACACACAGAGACTTTTTAAAAGGTAAATCTGAGGAGCAGGTGCACGTCTCAAAGGCCTCATTAGAAAATGTGTGTGTTTTCTGAATCTCATTTAAAGAATACAATGGAAAAGTCAATTTATTATAGGGTCAGGACACAATTTACCTATTCCAATACAACTTTCAAATACTTTTATGGACAAATAGAGAGCAAGTGGAATATAGGAGCCCTCATCAAGGAACAACGTGTCCAAGGCCTCTTCTTTGCAGGTGACCCCGTTCCTTTGATCATCCTTCCACTCTTTAGGCTGGAAGCTGTTTCCTGCTGTTTACCCTCCTTGTCTCTACTGGGGAACATTTCCATTTTCCCTAGACCAGGGCATGTCTGTCTCCAGACTACCACTATTCTGCCTCTGACCAGACCAACTTTAGGCTATCGGGGAACAGAGAGAAGCTGAAAGTTGGAGGTGAGAGACAGAGAAACAAAGAGAATATGCCAGACACAGTAGTGGTCCCGAAGGGGAATTAGACAGACAGAAGGGGAATTAGGGGACCAAAGAGCTACTCCACTCTTTCTGAGAGAGCCCTGATTTAAGCTAAGTTTACCAAAGCATGTTATAACCCAGACTCCAAGTGTTTGAAGCCCCAGACAAGTGGATCCTCCTTCACTTATACACCCATGTGTTCCTTCAGCAGCAGTTAAAACAAAAACAAAAACAAACAAACAACGTACAAACTTGGAAGCCTGGCTGGTATTCCAACTGCTGGGAGAATCCAGCAATTGGTGGAGAAGAAGGTTGTTTTTCTCTTTACCCACCTGGCTGCCTAATTAACACACCAACACATAAGGTGGTTTTGAACTCCCACCAGAAAACCTTTTCTTTTCACCTCAGTGTGCCACAATGTCACCCTCTGAATCTCATTTAAAGAATACAATGGAAAAGTCAATTTATTATAGGGTCAGGACACAATTTACCTATTCCTCGTGCGTGCACCCAGAAAAACAGAACATGGGTAAGAGCAGACACGCTATCCTCCCCACCATATCTTACTCTTGAAATGGTAACATTTTAAGGAAAGCTAAGGAAGCAGCACGTGGTTCCTAGCTTTCCAAGTGCGCCTGGGGCACTCCTCTGGTGCCCAGGAACAAAGCATTCACACAGAACGTACACAGTGTAGTAAAACTTTTTTTCTCAGACTTCAGAGTCAGGATGGGGAACAGCAGCTCGCTGCCCTGCCCTCTGGAGGAGCTTGCACCTGCAGGGTAGTTTTGGGGTCAAGCTTGGAAATCTCCAGACTGTCGGGATTAGTTCTGAGACCTCTTTTTCAGCAGTTTGCCGCTTTTTCAACAAAACAGATAAGTCACACTTTGTTCACACCCAGTTACAGCACTCTCTCCTCTTTTTTTTTTCCTCCCAAATTACCATCTGCATCCCTGATGCGTGGCCGCGCGTTCTTCCCTAATACTTTTTGGATTTCTTAAAACATTCCCGAATACCCTGCTCAGGTTTTGAAGAGAAGGAAGTGCCCCTTCCCTCTCCACTTCTTACTGTAGACTTCAGGTGTCCCGTGTTTTGTGGACACACGGCATCCACCAGGAGCTCTTACAAAATCTCGCGTGTGGGGTCCTCAAGGGCGCTTTGCTCACCTCGCGGGGTCCCCGGCCGCTGTGGCTGGGATGCGCGTGCTCTCCAGGTCTCTGGTGGGCTCTCTGGGCTGGAAGGCGGCGGGAGGGACGCGGACGCGCCCATCGCCACGCAGACAGCAGGAGTGGCGGCTGTGCGGTGTGCGAGGTGCCCTGCGGGTCGCCTCCTCCCCTGCCTGCCCGCCGTCCCTCCTCTGGCGCCACCCCGCGCCGGGACCCGGTTCTGCGCTCGGCCGCAGGCCGCTCCGCTACTCCCGCAACCTCCACTCCTTGGACCTCCACTCCCACCAGCTGTCCCCTGGGCGGCTCCTCGCAGTGCGTTCAAAGTGCCCCGAGGGACGCTGTCTGGGGAGCCCGCCGGCGGAGGATGCTCAGGTCCTGTGCCTAGTTCCTCAGATTCAGGTCCCAAACTGGTTCCTGTTGTTCGAGAATTAGATATCCATTAGTTTATTCCGGGCCTTTTGCGTCCCTCCCACCCCACGCCTTTCCTGTCTCTCTCCTTTCCTTATTTCCCTCTTTCTTTTCCCCTTCTCTCTTCTTTCCTTTTTCCTTATTCTTCTCTTTTATTTCTGTACTCTTTGCATTGAGTTTATGCTTATTTTAGAATCAGAAAGACAAGAATGTTGCTTATAATGGGAGTGAATGTACCTGTGTAGGACTCAGCTTGGAGTCCTGTAAGGAAAACCCGGCTTGGGCCCAGGTGGGCAGCGAGTGTGAGCTGGGTCCTGGGAATCTGCTTTGAATTTCTTATCTTATTCTAAAACTACAGACCCACGTGTCCTTGTCCAAGGATGTAGTGATGACGATGGCTGTAGGATTCACTCAGGCAGGGAGCCACTTCTCAGTCCCCCAAACACCACATTTTTACCACATACTTTAGGGACAGGAGAGGAGGGGGAACCGACTAGGGCTGCAGGGTTCAGATCACATGGCAGGGAGGGTTGGGTTTAACATTTTACACCCCCACTATGTCACCCAAAGGCTTCTTTTCACAGCAAAACACTTCATTAAAGAGAAAAGTATAAGGAAAGATATAAAGCAGACGTTTTATATAAGAAAATGAGCAAAATGTGACTTCCGGTTCTGCACAGCTATAAACTATCATGGAAGGGCTGATGATTCTCCACCTTTGGAGTTACTCGGTTTAAAAGGCCGCGGCGTCGTGGGGTGGGGGAGCTGGAACAAGGCCTGAGGAAGGGAGTCAGTTCTGACACCCGTGTGTAAAAGCCCGGTGACTATAATCCCAAGGCCGGAGGAGGGAGTGCACGCGGTAGGGGGAGGAGGTGTGTGTAGGGACAGAGGCCAGCGGATCTCCCGGGTTTGCTGGACAGCCAGGCTAAACTGGCAAGCTTCAGGTTCAGTGCGAGTGCCTGTCTCAAAACTAGGGCGGAGGACAACTGAGGAAGACAACCGCCATCAACTTCGGGCCTCCACGCGTATGTACGCGTGCGCGCTCATTCACACACACACACTTTTCCGGGACAACCTTTCTCTGCTAATGCTCACTTCAGACTGCAAAGCTGGGTCTTGAGCCTGTGGTTCGACATTAAGGATTTCCCCTCTGATCTCCGTGGCCTTTTACCTTTCCTCAGAATCCTTCTAAACGGAGCGGTTTATTCTCACTGCCCCTCTATATTGGACTCCTTCCAGCTCGGTCCCCTTTCCCACCCTTCTGTCTTTTTTCCATTAAGCTGTCCCGCAGTTCCTCGGTTACTGGCCACCGATTTTCATCTCCCACCTGGCTCTACCACATTTACTTCAAAAGTGTTTCTGGAGACTCTTCCTCTCTGCATTCCCACACTGCTGCCCTTGTTAAATTTTAATTACCCTGGGCTGAATCATTTTATTAGTTTCCTAACAGGTTCTCTTGCCTCCGGGTCTCCTCACCATCAGCACAGACTTGAGAATATGTCGCTTTCATGACAAAACAAACAAACCACCCGCCTACTCCTGCAATAACTCGACCTCGCCATTTTAACACGGTCCAAGCTTTCACAGTCGGAGTGGCGGCTGCTTTTCCAACCCTCTGTCCTCTCCGATCAAGCATTATCAACTGCAGATCTCTGAATACGCCCTGGACTGTCGATGCATCTATTTCTTTGACTCCTTCTCTTCCACCATCCACATCTTTACCTGTTGAAATGCCCTCAGCCCTTCAATGTCTGAATCAAATGTCTTGTCCTTCAACATCATTCTTCCAGATCTTATCATTCAGGTCGGTGAGATGAGTTAAAATTCTCCTTCTTAGCATTCTGTCTGTTCCAGACCTAAACGGAGTTGTAAGCCACCACTCGCTGTGTATTTCTGTCACCCTGGTGACTACCAGAGTGTACAAGTCCAAGGATGCCTCATCTTCATTCCCTCAAGGCATTGGCCACCTATGTTTTTTATTTTATTTTATTTTATTCAACAAGGTTTGCATTTCAGCCTGGTGATGCTGGTGCATGCCTTTAATCCCAGCACTTGGTAGGCAGAGTCAGGCGAATCTTTGCATTTGTGGTCAGCCTGGTCTACAGAGTGAGTTCCTGGACGGAAACCCTGTTTCAAAAAGAAAGAAAGAAAGAAAGAAAGAAAGAAAGAAAGAAAGAAAGAAAGAAAGAAAGAAAGAAAGAAAGAAAGAAAGAAAGAAAGAAAGAAAGAAAGAGAAAGAAAGAAAGAAAGAAAGAAAGCTTAAATCCCCCCCCCCCGTTGACACTGAGTGGCTTCCTCATTCTCCACCACATTTATTCAGGCAGGTACTCTCACTGAACCAATTGCTTGCTGATTTCCTCATCTAACTATCCAGCTTGCCCTAGGGTGGGGATTCCCCCAAACTCAATCCTCATATACAAGTGGATATATATATGTATGTATGTATGTATATATAATGTTTACTTAATATATTTCATTATGTACATATAATGCATACATATATGTGTGTATAATGAAGCATATATTGTATAATTTTCTGAAAACAGGGTCTCATGTGGCATGTCTCAGGCCAGCCTCAAACCTATGGCAGTTTTCCTGCTCCCGCCTCCCAAACATGTGATTGTAATCTTTTTAAGAACGGATTTGTTTTTATCTAATGTGTGTTTGCCTGCATGTATGCATGTGCACCAAGTGCATGCCTGATGCCCGCCAAGTTCAGAAGAGGAAATTGCATATCCTAGAATTGGAGTTATTGACAGTTGTGAGCTACCATTAGGGTGTTGGGAACTGAACCAGATTTCCTACAGGCATTCTACAGACTCATGTATGCAACCTAGACACTAGCTCCACCCGTTTTACTATAAATGGCATAACTGCATTATTCTTTTAAAAACAGATCCATCACTATTACTTTTTTTCTTGGTTTTATTGAGCTATACATTTTCCTCTGCTCCTCTCCCTTTCTCTCCCCCCACTTCTACCCTTTCCCACGGTCCTCATGCTCCCAATTTACTCAGGAGATCTTGTCATTTTCTACTTCCCATGTAGATTAGATCTACATATGTCTTTCTTACAGTCCTCATTGTTGTTTAGGTTCTCTGGGATTGTGATTTGTAGATTGGTTTTCCTTTGTTTTATCTCTAAAAGTCACTTATGATAATTATGAGTACACATGATAATTATCTTTATGAATCTGGGTTACCTCACTCAATATGATGTTTTCCAGCTCCATCCATTTTCCTGCAAATTTCAAGATGTCGCTATTTTTCCTGCTGTGTAGTACTCCATTGTGTAAATGTATTACATTTTCCTTATCCATTCTTCAGTCGAGGGGCATTTAGGTTGTTTCCAGGTTCTGGCTATGACAAACAAAGCTGCTATGAACATTCTTGAGCACATGTCCTTGTGGCATGGTTGAGCATCCTTTGGGTATATACCCAAAGGTGGTATTGCTGGGTATTGAGGAAGGTTGTTTATTAATTTTCTGAGAAATTGCCACACTGGCATCCAAAGGGGCTGTACCAGCTTGTACTCCCACCAGCAATGCAGGAGTGTTCCCTTTACCTGACATCCTTTCCAGCATAAGTTGTCATCAGTGTTTTTTGATCTTGGCAATTCTTAAAGGTGCAAGATGGAATCTCAGAGTTGTTTTGATTTGCATTTCTTTGATGGCTAAGGATGTTGAGCATTTCCTTAAGTGTCTTTCAGCCATTTTAGATTCTTCTGATGAAAGTTCTCTGTTTAGGTCTGTACTCCATTTTTTATTGGATTGTGTGTTCTTTTGATGACCAATTTCTTGAGTTCTTTGTATATTTTGGAGATCAGACCTCTGTCTGATGTGGGGTTAGTGAAGATCTTTTCCCATTCTGTAGGCTGCCATTTTTTCTTGTTGACCATGTCTTATGCTTTAAAGAAGCTTTACAATTTCAGGAGATCCCATCTATTAATTGTTTCTCTCAGTGTCTGTGCTACTGGGGTTATATTTCAGAAGTGGTCTCCTGTGCCAATGCATTCAAGTGTATGTCCCACTTTCTCTTCTATGAGGTTCAGTGTGGCTGGCTTTATGTTGAGGTCTTTGATCCATTTAGACTTGAGTTTTGTGTATGGTGATAAATATGGTTCTATTTTCATTCTTCTACATGTTGATATCCAGTTATACCAGCATCATTTGTTAAATGTGCTTTCTTTTTTCCATTTGATATTTTTTGCTTCTTTGTCAAAAATCAGGTGTTAGATGTGTGGATTAATATCTGGGTCTTCCATTGGTCCTCCTGTCTGTTTTTATGCCAATACCAGGCTGTTTTCAGTACTGTAGTAGAGTTTGAAGCCAGGGATTGTGATGCCTCTAGAAATTCCTTTATTGTACAGGATTGTTTTGTCTGTGTTGGGTTTTTTGCTTTTCCATATGAAGTTGAGTACTGTTCTTTCAGAGTCTGTGAAGAATTTTGCTGGGATTTTGATGGGCATTGCTTTGAATCTGTAGATTGCTTTTGATAAGATTGCCAATTTTACTATGTTAATTCTACCTACCCAAGAGCATGGGAGATCTTTCCGTTTTCTGGTGTCTTCTTCAATTTGTTTCTTCAAAGATTTAAAGTTCTTGTGATACAGGTCTTCCACTTGTTTGGTTAGAGTTACTCCGAGATATTTTATGTAATTTGTTGCTATTGTGAAAGGTAATGATTCTCTGATTTCTTTCTCAGCCCATTTATCATCTATGTAAAAGAGGAACTACTGTGTTGGTTTTTTTTTTTTGAGTTAATCTTGTATCCTGCTACATTACTGAAAGTGTTTATGAGTTGTAGGAAGTTCCTTGGTACAATTTTGGGGGTCGCTTATGTAAACTACCATATCATCAGCAAATAGAAATGTTTGACTTCTTCTTTTCTGATTTGTATACCCTAGATCTCCTTTTGTTGTCTTATTGTTCTAGCTAGGACCTCAAGAACTATATTGAATAAATATGGAGAGAGTGGACAAGCTTGTCTTTTTCCTGATTTTAGTGGGATCGCTGGGAGTTTCTCTCCATTTGTTTGATGTTGGCTGTTGGCTTGCTGTATATTGTCTTTATTATGTTTAGGTATGTTCCTTGTATCCCTGCTCTCTCCAAGACCTTTATTATGAAGGGATATTGTATTTTGTTGAAGGCTTTTTCAGCATCTGATGAGATGATCATGTGGTTTTTATTTTTCAGTTTGTTTATGTGGTGGATTACACTGACAGATTTTCTTCTTTTGAACCATCCTTGCATCTCTGAGGTGAAGCTGACTTGATCATCGTGGTTGATGGTTCTGATGTGTTCTTGAATTCGATTTGCCCATATTTTATTTCGTATTTTTGCGTCAGTGTTCATAAGTGAGATTGGTCTGTAATTCTCTTTCTTAGTAATATCTTTATGTGGTTTGAAATCAGGGTAATTGTAGCCTCATAAAAAGAGTTTGGCAATTTCCTTCTGTTTCTATTGTGTGGAACAATTTGAGGAGTGTTGGTATTAGTTTTTTGAAAATCTTGTAGAATTTTGAGCTGAAACTATCTGGTCCTGGGCTTCTTTTGGTTGAGAGACTTTTGATGACTCTTTATTTTTTTCAGCATTTATAGGTCTATTTAATTTGTTTATCTGGTCTTGATTTAAATTTGGTAAGTGATATTTATCCAGAAAGTTGTGCATTTCCTTTAAGTTTTCCAATTTTGTGGAGTATAGGTTTTCGAAATATGTCCTGATGATTCTCTGGATTTCAACCATGTCTGCTGTTATGTCCTCCTTTACATTTCTGATTTTGTTAATTTGGATATTATTTCTCCTTTTTTGATAGTTTGGATAAAGGTTTGTCTATTTTGTTGATTATCTTGAAGAACCAAGTCTTTGTCTCATTGATTTTATAGTGTTTTCTTTGTTTCTATTTTGTTGATTTCAGTTCTCAATTTGGTTATTTCTTGCCATCTAGTTCTCCTGGATGAGTTTGCTTCTTTTTGCCTAGAGTTCTCAAATGTCCTGTTAATTCACTATTGTGGGATTTTTACAGCTTCTTTATGTAGGCATCTAGTGCTATGAACTTTCCTCTTAACACTGCTTTCATTGTGTCTCATAAATTTTGGTAAGTTGTGTGGTCATTTTCATTGAATTTTAGGAAGTCTTTAGTTTTTTCCTTTATTTCTTCCTTGACCCATTGATGACTCAGGTGAGCACTGTTTAATTTCCATGTGTTTGTGGGCTTTCTGTAATTAGCATTTCTGTTGAATTCTAATTTTAAGCCATGGTGATCCAATAAGATACATGGGGTTTCCCATTTTTTTGTATCTGTTGAGGTTTGTTTTGTTACCAAGTATGTGATCAACTTTTGAGACAGTTCCATGAGGTGCTGAGAAGAAGGTATATAGTTTTATGTTTGGATGGAATGTTCTATAGATGTCTGTTAAGTCCATTTGAGTCATAGCAACTGTTAGTTCCCTTATTTCTCTGTTAATCTTTTGTCTGACTGACCTGTCCAGTGGTGAGAGTGGAGTGTTGAAGTCTCCCACTGTTAGTGTGTGGGGTTTAATGTATGATTGAAGTTTTAGAAATGTTTCTTTTACATATGAGGGTGCCCTTGTATTCGGGGCATAGATATTCATTATTGAGGTTTCCTCTTGGTGGATTTTTTTCCTGTGACTAATATGAAATGTCCTTCTTTGTCTCTTTTGGTTGAGTTTAGTTTGAAGTCTATTTTGTTAGATATTAGGATAGCTAAACCAGCTTGTTTCTTAGGTCCATTTGATTGGAAACTTTTTCCCAACCCTTTACTCTGATGCTATGTCTGTCTTTGAGGTTGAGAAGTGTTTCTTGTACGCAGCAGAAAGATGGATTCTGTTTTCATATCCCATCAGTTAGCCTGTGTCTTTTTATAGGTGAGTTGAGTCCATTTATATGAAGGTATTTTAGCAACCAGTGATTGCTATCTCCTGTTAATTTAGTTTTCATTGTTGGGTGATGTTAATTTGTCTGTGTTTCCCTTCTTTTGGATTTGCTGTTATAGATCATCAATTGCCTGTGTTTTTGTTGATGTAGACAACTTCCTTAGGTTGGCGTTTTCCTTCTGGTACTTTATGTAGGGTTGGGTTTGTGGCTAGGTACTGGTTAAATCTGGTTCTGTCAGGGACTGTCTTGTTTTGTCCTTCTATGTGATTGAAAGTTTTGTTGGGTCTAGTAGTCTGGGCTGGCATCCATGGTCTCTTAATGTCTGCATAATGCTTGACCAGGTCCTTCTGGCTTTCATTGTTTCCATTGAGAAGTCAGGTGTAATTCTGATAGGTCTGCCTTTATATGTTACTTGACCTTTTTCCTTTGCAGCTCTTAATATTCTTTCTTTACTTTGTATGTTTAGTGTTTTGGTTATTATGTGGCGAGGGGACTTTTTTTTTTTATCCTATCTATTTGGTGTTTTGTAAGCTTCTTGTATCTTCATAGGTATATCTTTCTTTAGGTTGGGAAAGTTTTCTTCTATGATTTTGTTAAATATATTTTCTGTGCTTTTGAATTGGACTTCTCCTTCCTCTATACCTATTGTTTTTAGGTTTGGTTTTTTTTTCATGGTGTCTCATATTTCCTGGATATTTTGAGTTAAGCTTTTGTTAGACTTAATGTTTTCTTTGACTGATGAGTGTATTTCCTCTATTGTATCCTCAATGCTTGAGATTCTCTCTTCCATCTTTTGTATTCTGGTGTTTATGTTTGCATTTATGGTTTCTGATCATTTTCTCATGATTTCTGTTTTTATAATTCCCTTGGCTTGTGTTTTCCTTATTGTCTCTATTTCAGTTTTCAAGTCTTAAATAGTTTCTTTCATATGTTTGATTGCTTATCTTGGTTTTCTTTTTTCTTTCTTTCTTTTTTTTTTTTTTTTTTTTGGTTTTTTTCGAGACAGGGTTTCTCTGTGGCTTTGGATCCTGTCCTGGAACTAGCTCTTGTAGACCAGGCTGGGCTCGAACTCACAGAGATCTGCCTGCCTCTGCCTCCAGAGTGCTGTGATTAAAGGCGTGCGCCACCACCGCCTGGCATTATCTTGGTTTTCTTTAAGGGATTTGTTGATGTCTTCCAATTTTTGTTTGTCTTTTCCTCCATTTCTTTGAGGGAATTTCTCTTTTCCTCTTTAAGGGCCTCAAACATTCTCCTAAAGTTATTTTTTAGGTCATTTTCTTTTGCTTCATCTGTATTTGTTTGTTCAAGTCTTGCTGTTGTAGGGCTAGTTTTTACTGGTGTCGTGTTACTCTTTGTGGTGTTGTGTGTGTTCTTGCCTTGTCTATCCTTCTATTCCCCTGATTGGTATAGATGGGGCTGTCTTTGACTATGGTTATCAATCTTCCAGGTGCCATTAGATTCAAGGTTCAGGTGGTTGTTCCTTGTGGTACAGTCAGGGCCTACAGTTCCAGTCACCATGTTGGTCACTCCATATTCCTGGAGGTCACTCAATGCTCTTGGGGGTCACTCTGCAATACCAGGGTTTGTTTTGCAAACGAAGATTGCTTTTTGGGGCTTTTTCTGCTGAGGTTGCTGCCTTGGGCCTGCTCTGGCAGAGATCCTGGCTCAGACCTACTCCCTTGGAGGTCTCAGACTGGTGCCTGGACCTTCAGTCCCCACTTCCTTGAAGGTCCCAGACTCACTCCCAAACCCACAGAGGTCTCTGGTATGGCCTACTCCCTCAGAGGTTCCTCCCTTGTGCCTGCTCCTGTGGAGTTTGCTCTGCTCAAGCCTAGGTTGCTGGCTCAGACCTGTTTCTGTAAATGTCCCTGGTTGTCCAGCTCCCAGGGAGGTTTCTGACTTGGGCAGTCCCACAAAGGTCCTGGCTCAGGCCTATTCCCTTGGAGGTCCCAGACTCACCCCTGGACCCACAGAAGTCTCTGGTTCTTACCTACTCCCTCCATCACTTTTATTTATGAGTATTGGTAGGTATCCATGTGTATATGAGCATGTGTATATGGATGCCCATGGTAGCAGAAGACAGAAAACAGCACGAGCCCTCTGGAGCTGGAGTTACAGGTGGTTATGAGCTGCCCCATGTGGTGTGGGAACTGAACTCTGAGCCTTTGCAAGAGCAGTATGCTCATAACCACTGAGCCATTTCTCCAGCCCTTCATCATTCTTTATAACTGATCATTACTCTATCATACACATACACTACATTTTCTTTATCCAGTCATTCACTGATGGATACCTACGTTAATACAATGTGGCTTTAATCAATAGTGTTGCAATTAACGCGCATGTGCAGTCATTGCTTCTGCATGCTGAATTGGATTTCTTAGGTTATATGCAAAAATGGTATAACTGGATCAATAAGTAGGTCTGTTTTAGGATTATGAGGAACCTCCATACCCTAACCAGTTACTTCTTCCCCCCTCCCTCCCTTCCTCCTTTTTCATTTGTGTGTTTGGTGTGTGTCCATGTTTAGATGCATATTTGCATGTATGGGTACACCTGTGTTTGCCCATGCACATGGAGATCAGGGGTTGACACTGAGTCTCTCTTCACCATATTTATCCAGGCAGGGTCTCTCACTGAAGAAATCAGCTTGGTGATTTGCCTCATCTAACTGTCCAACTTGCCCTGGGGTGGGGTGATGTAGGAGGTCCCTCTGTTTGTGTGTTGCTTTCATTGGTTGAATAAAGAGACTGCCTTGACCATTTGATAGGGCAGCCCTTAGGTGGGCGGAGTAGACAGAACAGAATGCTGGGAAGAAGGGAAGTGTGGCAGACGCCATGTTTCTCCTGCCTGAGATGGACACTGGTTAGGAATCTTTCCCAGTAAGCCACGACCTCGTGGTGACATACAGATTATTAGAAATGGGTTAAATGAATATGTAAGAGTTAGCCAAGAAGAGGTTAGAACTAATGGGGCAGGCAGTGTTTTAAATGAATATAGTTTCTGTGTAATTATTTCGGGGGTTAAGCTAGCCGGGCACCAGGAACGTAGCCTGCGCCTCTTACTACAGTGGGGAGTTGCCCCAAACTCCAACCCTCATATGCAAGTGGCAAGTGTCTTACCCACTGACCCATCTTGTGTATTTTCTTGAGGATAGCCATTCTGAATGGGGTAAAATGGAATCTCTGTCATTTTTGAAAATGTTCCTCCCCTTTCTGTTTTGTGGGACAGTGTGAGTATCTGTGTGATTCTTCAAAGGTCTGATAGAACTGAGCAGTGAATCTACCAGGTACTGGGCTTTTCTTCATTACAAGTTCTTCATTACTGCTTAATTCTCTCTGCTTGTTAATGACCTATATAAGTTATTTATGCACTACTGGTTCTATTTTAGTAGGTCAAATGCATCCATTTTTTCTTATATTTCTCACTTAATGGAAGATGTGTTTTCAAAATTTTCTCTAGTGTCTTCTGGTTCAGTGGTATCTGTAACTATGCCCCTTTTCACTGTCTATTTTATTAACTCAGATGTTCTCTCATTTTCTTTTGGTTACTTTGGCTAAGAGTTTGCCATTTTTTCAAAGAATCAACCCTTTGTCTCATAATTCCTTTGTATTATTCTTTTAGTCTGCATTTCATTAATTTCTACCCTGATCTTATTACTTCTTCCCACTAGCTAATTTCAGAGTTAATTTGCTCTTCACTTTTTAAGACCTTGAAATAATAATTAGATAATCTAATAATTTTGGGACCACTCTGATTTTTTAACATAGACCATTGTAGACCCAACCTTCCCTCTTCAACTTTCTTGACTGTATTCCAAAATTTCTGGTAATTTGTGTTTTCATTTTCATTCAACTCTAGGTTTAAAAAATTCCTTAAATACTTTTTCCAATTAATTTTTTTTCAATGCCCACTTGCCCACTGTTCATGCCAAAATATGCTGTTCAGTCTCCATTGATTTGTAGACTCTCTAGGTGCTGATTTAAGTTTTTAATTGTGTTTGGTCTCACAAGATGTGAAGTTACTTTTATTTTGTTTTTGTTAAGAAATGCTTTATGAACGATTATTTTGGAGAAGGTCCTGTGGTCTTTTAAGAATATGCATCTCATGGTTGCTGAATAGAATATACTGTAGAAGTCTGCTAAATTCATTTGATCTACAGAACAGTTTGAATCTTAACTTGGTTGAGTTTTGGAGGTATAATTTTTTATCTACTGATGAGAGCAGGTTACTGATGCTATACCCTTTTATTGAATCTCTATCTATGTGTCCTTTTATGTTTGAAGTTGAATAGATCAATAAATTCTTGAAGGATGTTCCCTTTATCAATTTTTTAAAAAGATTTATTTGTTTATTATGTATACAGTGTTCTGTCTGTCTGTATGCTTGCTGGCTAGAAGAGGGCACCAGATCCCATTACAGATGGCTGTGAGCCACCACGTGGTTGCTGGGAATTGAACTCAGAACCTCCGGAAGAGAAGTCAATGCTCCCAACCTCTGAGCCATCTCTCCAGCCCCCCTTTATCAATTTGTATTGATCATTTTTATCTCTTTTGAGTAACTTTGGCTCAAAGTCTGATGTGTCTGATATGAATAAAACTATACCTGATTAATTTTTGATTCTGTGAACTTAGAATCTTTACATCTCTTCACTTTCAGTTTGTGTGTTTGTTACTGAGGTGAGTTTCTTGCAGGCAGTGAATAGTAGGATCTTATTTTTAATGTCACACTTAAACACAGCCTACTACAGTCTCTATTCACAAATATACAAGTCCCATGCTAGCCTCCTGTCCCTTCTCTCCTCAGATCCCTACTCTCCAGACTCCCCTCCCCCCTCCATACCTCCATAGTCTCCATTTCTACTATCTCCACTATTTTCTCCTGTTCTCCCTTCTCCTGAAGATATCCCTGGCCATGTCCTGTCTGCTTCTTCTCTCTCTTTTCTGGACTCTTCCAGATGCCTCTGGATGCTCTCTCTCTCTCTTTCATTTGCTCTCTCACTCTCTCAATAAAAACCTTCCCCCTGATAATAGAACAGCCATTTCAGCACTTTCTTTACTGTGCCCCCTTGTATATGGTCCTAACACCTTGCTTTTCAAGCTTGTGAGGTTTCTGTATCGTGTGATTGCCTTCTTAGTCTCTTCTGGTTCTGCACACAGCCCTGTACATGCTGTGCCCTTCTGCATATCTAGGAATGTGACAGCTTTTCAAATTCCCCTGCGTTTAAATTAAAAGGTTTAAAATTGTATTATATGGTGTTACATAAGACCATTTTAATGGAAGTACACAATGTATTTTGAACATACCCCCATAACCTAATATCCATATTCCCATCTTCCCTGTCTAACTACTCCCTATTATTCTTCTAGACAGTTTTGTATATACTTTCATGTCATCTATATATCTATGCCTATAATGTCCAGGACCTCCAAATGAGGGAAAAGATGTGTGATTTGTCTTTCTGAGATTGGTTTAATTCGCTTATTTCCAGTCACATTTGTTTTCCTGCAAATGGAATGACTTCATCTTTCTTACAGCTGAAAAAAATTCTATTGCATACAAACCACATTTCCCTTATTCCCTTATCTGTCTGTCTGTCTGTCTTTCTGTCTGTCTGTCTATCCATCCATCCATCTATCTATCTATCTATCTATCTATCTATCTATCTATCTATCTATCTATCTATCCATCTATCTATCTATCTGAGAGAGGACCAGGGTTGGGTTTTTAGTTCAGTTAGGTAGAGTTCTTGCCTAGCAAGCACAAAGCCCTGGGTTTGGTCCTCCGCTCTGGAAGAGAGAGAGAGACAGAGACATAGAAACAGAGACAGAGAGAGTCTCATTGTTGTATAGGCTGGTCTGGAATTCACTTCACTATATGAAACAGTCTGGCCTTAAAGATTACAGGTATGAGCCACCATCCCCACCTTTATTTTTCAGATTTGTCTTTTAAACTTTCTTCCTTTCTTCGTCCTTCTTTCCCTCCCTCCCTCTCTCTCTTTCTCCATCTCTCTCTCTTTTTCTTTCTCCCTTTTCTTTTTTTTCTTTTCTTTCAATGGCTTTTTGAGACAGGGTTTCTCTATGTAGCCCAGGCTGTCCTAGAACTCACTCTGTGGACCAGGCTGGCCTAAAACTCAGAGATCTGCCTGCCTCTACCTCCTGGGTTTGTGATTAAAGGCATGCACTACCGACACCTGGCTCTTTTAAATTTCTTGGCCAGAATCTTATTTGTACTAACAGGTATTGCTGCCTTAGGCAGCTGTGATATTGATCAGTTGCCACTATTTTGAATAAGCATCTTGGATTGTACCAGCAGTCTATGAGTTGGTCAAACCACTAATAAACTTGTTTTTGTTTCTGTGTGTATGTGCTGTATGTATGTACACGTTTGTGTGCAGGTGTGCATGTATTCGCTTACATGTGGAGGCTAGAGGTTGACATTGCCTTCCTCAATTGTTCTTTACCTCATTTGAGATAGAGTCTCCTAGTGAACTGAGCTCACCAGTTGGTTTGACTAGTTGGCCAATGAGCTCCAGGGCACCACATTAGGGTTTGATGTAGGCTTGAACCGAGGCTTTTTTTTTTACACATGAGTTCTAGGGATCTGAACTCACTCAGCTCCTCACACTTAGACGGCAAGCACTTCACCAACAGAGTCATTCTTTCAGCCTCCTAGACTTCCCGTTTTGATGGCATTATTGATAAGTGATAGAAACTTCCAGAGGTCACAGGAAGAAGTAGGGTGTTATATTCTTGGGGCCCTATTTTCTTCCAGGCCTCTGTCTGTGTCTGTTTGTCTCTCTCTCTTCTTTGGCCACCATGAAAGGAACAGTTTTGCTCTTCCTGACCCTTCTGTTATTGCACTAAGCACAGTTTAGAATAAGCATTGGAGAAAACAGGATTGTCAATCACCCTGGTCTATTGATGCCTGGTTACCAGGAATGCTGGAGTGATGTGGTCAAACAACCTGGCGTGGTCAAACAACCTGGCGATTCTTTGCTATTCTATCAGGAGCCAGCCTCCACCTGAATCCCTCGAATATCCTGAACATTGTTTGGCCCTAGTCCTGTAGTGAAGAGGACACATCCCTATGAAAGGGTGTAGTAGGGAGGAGAGGGCTGTGTTTTCTGCGTCTGGTTAGTTTATACCCGAAATAATTACACAGAAACTGTATGTATTGAAATACCGTTTGGCCCATTAGCTCTAGCCTCTTATTGGCTAACTCTTGCATATTTGTTTAACCCATTTTTAATAATCTGTGTGTTACCACGAGTTGTGGCTTACGGGGAAAGATTTAGTGTGTCTGACCTGGCAGGCTTTATGGTGGACGACTCTCCCTGACTCTGTCCTTTTTGTCCCAGAATTTTGTTTTGTCTACTCCACACACCTAAGGGCTGCCCTATTAAAAGGCCAAGGCAGTCTCTTTATTTAACCAATGAAAGCAACACACAAATACAGAAGACCCTCCTGCATCAAAAGGGACCCCATGTACTTTGCATCCTCCACCAACAGAATCTATCCTTGTGCTTATCACAGATCCTTCCTATAGATCCTAGCCCTGAGCTCTGCTTATCAGCCAATAGAATTCATTCTTACTTAAAGGTCACAGGTCACAAGTTCTACTATGTTTAAATGCGTAAGAAAAGTAAATCACGAGGCCAGTCTCGGAAGATTTTGCTTGCAAAGATGGCACCATCTTCAGTCTCCTTCTTTACCTCTCCTTAGGTTAGTCCCCTGCAGCCTATGAGGCTTACGGGGGTGGGGTGTCCCCCACATGCTGTGACAATCTGTCTTATCCCATCCTAGAAACCTCTACATCAACCATGTACCGTAACTTCTGAGATCATGAACCCAAAGAAAATTTCCCCCTATGATGTTGTGTTTCTCGGGTATTTTAGTTCAAGGATACTGTGGTGGTCTGAGTGAAAATGGCCCCCATAGGTCCACAGGAGGTGGCGTTATAGGAGGTGTGGCCTTGTGGGAGGAAGTGTGTCACTAGGGGTGGGTTTTGAGGTTTTAGAAGCTCAAGTCAGGCCTAGCGGATCACTGTCTCTTCCTGCTCCCTGTAGATCCAGGTTTAGAACTCTCAGCTACCTCGCCAGCTTTCTTTTATAAGAGTTGCTGTGGTCATGGTGTCTCTTCACAGCAACAGAAACCCTAAGACAGGAACAAAGGTGACTGATGCAATGATGTTAATGAACATGGCATTAGAGTTCCCATGTTTAGAATAACTTGCTTTTTATTTTTTATTTTTGTCTTTTTTATTTTGAGATAGGAGCTCCTGCTATCCCAGGTGGCCTTGAACTTGCTATATAGCTGAGAATGACTTGAATTTCTGGTGTTCCTGTTTGTGTCTGCTGGGTGCTAGGGTTGCAGAAGTGGGCCACCTCCCCCAGTTTATATTTGGTCCTAGGGACTGAACCCAGGACCTCATGTTTGCCAGGTAAGCACTAATTACTTGAGCTATAGCCCCAGCTTTCACTGTTGCTTTTTTAAAAAAAAAATTAAATTTATTTACTTATTTACATTGTATGTGTGTGTATGTATGTGTGTGTGTGTGTGTGTGTGTGTGTGTGTGTGTGTGTGTGTGCCTCTCTACATATGTACATTTACACAAAATACAGTATGACCTCTGGAGGTCAGAGGACAACTTAAGGGAGTCAGTTCTCTCCTTCCACCATGTGGGCTCCAGAAATCAAACTCAGGTCACCAGGTTCAGCAGCACACACTTTCACCCACTGAGCCACCTCACTTTCACCCACTGAGCCACCTACTCAATTCCTGTATATTTCTTTTTTATTGAATACATCATGTTAACATTTCATTTCCTCCAACAAGGTTGAATTCTTCATTTGTGTCATCTGAGAGATTTTTGAAATTTAGGTCTTGACACTTTGGGGGCCACTTCCCAAAGATAACTAACTTGTAAAGTGTTTCCAAAGTTGGAACAACTTACACAGCAAGATGAACTACTAATTGCAAGATGGCTGGCAGGAAGTTGAAGACAGACGGACGGTATACATGCGCATATTTCAGTAGAAACGGTCTGCAGATAAAATATCATTAGTGAGCCTTCTTAAGGAAGGTGGGGAATTCAAGGTAGAAAGAAGGAAAGGCACCCCTGTGTCCAGCTGGTAGATGAAATGTTTTCATATAGGTCCAAACATTATTTCCTAAGTTTATATTGATAGATTATCAATTAGCTGTTGTAGTTTGACTAAGCTAAGCCTTTTACCCACCCCAACCCCTCTCAAAAACTGTAACTTCTATTTTGGATTTTTATCTTGATTCCCTTTTTGTTTTTTTCCTCATAAGACTTGAAAACAAAGTCCTAGGAGTTTTATCTTGAAATTCCCTAAAGAAAAAGACCCTTGAGCATTGCCGAGACACAGGGATGCCCAAGGCAAGAGGCCTATTTTGACTGAACTGCAGAGATTTTGTTGGGGAGTAAGGGGAGATGACTGGTCCAGTAGGGTGGAACTAGAACGTGCAGTTTCCTGACCACTGTCTAAACAGACAGTGGAGACTAATGGTTAAATGCCAGTGATGTTGAACAGAAACACAAGGAAGAGGGGTTCCCCATCAGGGCTGAAAACTACTCTGGAGGGAAAACCATGTGACCACCCTTCTCTACAACTGACTCAGCATGCAGGTAGAGCACTGCAAAACTGGCACAGTCCTTCAAGACAGTCAAGGCCAAACATCTCATTTTAAAAATAAAGAAAGAGCCGGGCAGTGGTGGCGCACACCTTTAATCCCAGCACTCGGGAGGTAGAGGTGGGTGGATCTCGGTGAGTTCAAGGAAGCCAGCCTGGTCTACCAAGAGCTAGTTCCAGGACAGGCTCCAAAACTACAGAGAAACCCTGTCTTGAAAAACCAAAATAATAATAATAATAAATACAGTGAAGAAAGAAGTTCAGAGAGATGAAAAAATTAACCGTGTGCACACCGGGTGGTACCTAAAGAAATAAACGGTGATGTCAATGGGAGGAATCTGTTCTGAGGAAAGAGCCCAGCAGCAGCAGCAGCAGCTTTGAAGAGGGACCAATGCCCCATAGGATTCCAATAACCCAGTGGGTTACAACTGTTTCAGGGGCACAAATCAAATAACTTCCTACAACGTGAGTAGGGAAATCCTGGTCCTTCTGTGTGGGTGTCTGTCTTGTGTGAACAAAGAGACTGAGTCATAGTAATTAGCAGGTTCTCGTTAGGTCGTCCTTCTCCTGTCACAGCCATGCATCTGAGGCAGCACCTTGGTTACGCCTCTAGCTACCAGCAAGCCTTTTAAAGAGGTGAGCGTCCTCTTTGGTCAGTGCTGGGTTGCACCCAAGGCCATAGGGGTGGAACACCACTGTGACTCTCAACAGGGACCTGTCTTCTAAGCCTCACCTGTCAGACCATGATTCCACAGGACAGGTAGGAACAAGACACCCAGGAGAAGACTTGTGGAAACAGAAGTACACATTCTATTAAGCAAAAAAAATTGCCGGGCGGCAGTGGTGCAAGCTTTTAATCCCAGTGCTAGGGAGGCAAGGGCAAACGGATCTCTGGGTTCGAGGCCATCCCAGACCACATAGTGAGTTTCAGGACAGCCAGGACTCTTATGCAGAGAAACTCTGTCTCAAAACAAAACAAAACAACAAAAACAAAACAAAACAAAGATGAAAACAAGTGAACTCTGTCTTAAGTTCTCTTGCTTTCCCTTCCTTCCTTCCTTCCTTCCTTCCTTCCTTCCTTCCTTCCTTCCTTCCTTCCTTCCTTTCTTTCTTTCTTTCTTTCTTCTTCCTTCCTTCCTTTCTTCTTTCCTATCTTCCTTCATTCTTTCCTTTCTTTCAAGACTTACTTGTTTTTATTTTATGTGTATGGAGGTTTTGCCTTCATGAATGTCTGTGCGCTGTGTGTATGCTGTGCCAAAGGAAGCCAGGAGAAAGTGTTGGATCCCCTGGGGCTTGGAATTACAAGTGAGCCACCAAACTTGGTTCCTCTACAAGATCAACCAGTACTCTCAGCTGCTGAGCCATCTCTCCAGCCCTTTAATTTGCTTTCTATTGCTGTGGTAAAACCCCATGACCAAAAGCAACTTGAGAAGGAAAGGGTTTGTCTCACCTTACAGCTTACAGTCAGTCCATCATAAAGAGAAGTCAGAGGAGGAACTCAGGGCAGGAACCTAGAGGCAGGAATTGAAGCAGAGACAATGGAGTAATGCTGCTTACTTTCTTACACATCCCAGGACTACCTGCCTGCCAAGGTTAGCACTTCATACCATGATCTGGGCCCTCCAACATCAATCATCGATCAAGAAAATGTGGGGGCTGTTCTTGCAAATGGCTTGGGTTAGATTCCTAGCACCTACATGGGGGCTCACAACTATCTGTAACTCCACTGTACTCTTCTGACTTCCGTGGACAGGGTATGCATGTGATACACAGACAGACTGTCACACAAAGCATCCATACACATACAATGAAAGAATTAAAAAGAAAACAAACAAACAAACCTACTCTCACAGACTTGCCTACAGGTCAGTGTGTTGGATACAATTTCTTAACTGAGTTTCTCTCTTCCCTGGTATGTCTAAGTTTCTGGCAAAGGTTAACCAGCACCATCTCCAACCTGCTTTTGCCACCAACTATTTTATACACCATAACTCCCTGCTTGTTTTATTTTTATTATTTTTAGGTGCGTGTGTGTGTGCGCGCGCGTGTGCACATGGACCTGTGAGTGCAGATGTATGCGGAGGCCAGAGGCATTGGATCCCCCACAGTTATAGGTGGTTGTGAGTCACCTGACATGGGTTCTGGGAACAAACTTGGGTCCTCTCCGAGAGCAGTACATGCTCTTAAGCACTGAACCATTGTTCTCGCCCTACAATGGGTTTCATCATGGCGTCTTTATACATATACATCACTCTGCTTTGTTCTCATCCATTCCTCTCCTTCACTGGCCTCCCTTCTCCTCTTCAGCTGCTTCCTGTTCTTGCTCCACTTAGTTCCCAATTCTTCTTTCCTAGTACATGTATCCCATTACTTTCTGCTTTCTTCCTCCCCTCTCCTGATCCAGAGGGAGAGTTTTAACAGGACTCCCACACTCCTCCAAGCAAGATGTCCAGAGTCCAAACCCAGGCAGTCCTCTGAGGCTGGGAAGCTTAATGGTTATCTTAGCTCTTCTTAAGATAGAAATTGAGAATGGATTACCTAGTCTTAATGTTTTTAAGAAAATACCTCCTCTCCCTGCTTATGTGAGGTCCTGAATTCAATCCTACGACACACATGCAAATAACTGTGTGTGTATTGTCTGTAAATGCATAATATCCATACATCATATATAAAAGTACATTTCTATGTATGAAATATATATACATATATAATTACATTTCTGCGTATGACATGCATACATATAGATATGTATAATTACATTTTTATATATGACATTTTACAAAATTAAATCACACTTTCTTTGTTTGTCCATAAAGACTTCATTCTTTTTAAGGATCGCTGGTACTCCACTATGTGAATGTGCCATTGTTTCAGCGTTCTCCATTGATAAAATTCGAGCAGCTTCTAATGTTTCACTGACATGACACAATATTGACGCTTGTTCTTTGTGCTAGTATTTCTCAGAACTGGAGTGACCAGGTCAAAGGGCATGAAAATACAGTTATGTAACTCGCTACTTTAAACCTATTACTTAATATATCATGAAAGCCTTTCCAAACCATTAAATATTCAGTCTAGCTGCCAATATTATAATCTACGCATATGCTAGAAGCTATTCTCTGTTTTCTCAAGCAATCAAAATTAAGCTGCATCTAAATGTTCACTATTACAAACCATTTAGCAATATTGTAGCTTAGTCTTTGTATGCAAGCTTAAACTCAGAGATGAACTCCAGAAACACAAGTGCTTGTTAAAAGGGTATGAATATTAAAAATGATAACTTCTATTATAGAAACAATACATTATTGTCCTTGACCAAGAAACACAGATAGGTAAAACTGTCACAGCTGAACATCCTAGCTCCCAGAGGTAACTTCTGCTATTTATTCTGTTGTACTTTTTGAATGTACAAGATGGAGTGCATGCTACTTAGGGCCACTAATAATTAAACAACCTTTCAATTATAGCCATCATTTTAAATGCCTGCACAGTTTTATCTTAGGTGCACAAAATCTTATTTCCACAAGCCTCGTTGCTGGGCATTTAGCTTATCAATAAAACTTTTCTGGTGTGTGCAGTTTAAGTGGAAGCCACCTTCTCACTGTTGAGGAGCCTTTAAGAAAGTCCCTGCGTATTCCACCAGGGACTAGGAGGCAGGAAAAGAGGCTAGGGGTGGAAAGGTCCTGGGTGGAAGTACAGAACGTGCTCCAGCAAGACTTTCAGTAAAGAGGAAGTGCCAGGGAAACGCATCAGCCAACTCCTAGAAGAGGTCTCTGAATGGAGGAAGGTGCCCGAGATTTGAAGATAAATACATGGGCTTGGCTGGCTCGTGAGGGGAGAGAGAGGCAAATTCTTGACTTCAGTTCAAGTTGCAATTAACTGGCAGTGCCTCGGGTGTAGCGGCTGCTTCTCCAGGAGGCTTGCCTAGCAAAGCCCAGTCAGTTTTCAAAGGTCACATACGGGTTTTGGCCTGGGGCCAGACTCCACAACAAATAACATATTGCCACAACTTTCCCCATGTCCTTTCCTACCTGAGCATGCAAAGGCGCCTGTAATTTAAGGGGATGTTTGTCAGGTTGGAACAGCAAGGACCAAAATAATTTCCTTTGAGGTACATCTCTGACATTGAAGAGCAGGGGTGGGGGGAGGTAGGGAGCCAGGGACGACAAAGGGTCCCAGCAAAATTGGGCAACTGAGTCTGTGTGGTTCCTAAGCAGGCTGGGCCAGGTCTAGTGCGAGGTCAGACTGAGCCGCCCCATTCACCTTGGTTGAGGACTCTACTGGACTAAATCCTAAACTCGTGTCGCGTGGTGTTAATGACGGCTCTGCCATACAACGTAAGACAGTCATGAGAAATTCCCTGTTCTAGTTTTCCCTTTTAAACAATCATCTATTTTGGCCAGGCAGTTGTGGCACATACCTTTAATCCCAGCACTCTGGAGGCAGAGGAGGGCAGATTTCTGTGAGTTCGAGGCCAGCCTGATCTATAGAGGTAGTTCTAGGCCAGGCTCCAAATCTATAGCGAAACCTGTCTCAAAACAAAAACAAACAAACAAACAAAAAACCAACAACCCCCAAACAACAACAAAAACAAACAAAAAAACCAAGAAAACATCTATTTTGGTCTCTCTTGAGCTTCCTTTAGATTTTTTGATATTTGCCACTTGCCGCATTTCATTAACCAATGGATACTTAGTCAATTATCCGTTATGTGTGTTATTTTGTTAAAGTTTTCAGCTCTAGGATTTAAATACTTTGAAATTTAAGGTCGAGTAAAGTGGCCCGATTGCCAACCACATCTGGATCCTTCATGGTTGTTCAACCTTTCTTCATATCTCCTTTGGTCTCCATCGCTTCCTGCTGGCCCAGATAGGATCTCTTTTGTTCTTTTCAACTACAAAACGAAAGACTCTTCATGCCTATGGCCAACATATGTGAACATTCCTGGGTTTGATTAAAACATTATTCTGACTATGATTATTATTCTCTTGGCTGTCAATCACAGGACAGCACCGTTTAGGCTCTTGGGGAGCAACATGGAGTTCAATAAACTTTGCCCCTTAAAAATCTCTTCATTTCTTCTCAGTCTGTCCAAGTAGTTCTTTAGGCCCAGTATTTAGAGCCGAGTTTTCCCTGGCCACCTATGTTCCTGGAACCTTTCCCTTCAGTTGGTGTCTCTCTGTCTCTTTCCAGGATCTTGTGCGGCCTAGGTTGTCCTCAATCTTCCCAGTTCTGGGATTATGTGCATGAACCACCATGCCATGTTCACGTGATGCCGGGGATCGAACCTAGATCTCCATGCAAGCCTCTGCTAACTGAGTTACATTCCTAGCCTTTGGTTGTTGATTAATTTAAAAGATTTATTTATTTATTTTACCTGCACGAGTGTGAGCCTGCAGTGAGATTACGTGTACCACATGCGTGCAGGAGCCTGCAGGGAAAAAAGAGGGTGTTGGAACTCCTTGAAACAGAAAGTACAAGCAGCTGTGGGCTGCCATGTGGACTCTAGGAACCAAACCCAGATCTTCTGAAAGAGCAGTAAGCACTCTGACTGAGATGGCTGAAAGCCATCTTCTCACCCTCCGATTCATTTATTCTTTTTAATGAATGTAAATGTAAAATGTAAATAAGGGGTTGCACAACAGTGTACTGTGGGTGTATTCAATGCTACTGAACTCCTTTAAATGAGCCAAGCATAGTCGCTCACACCTTTAATCCCAGCACTTGGGAGAAAGAGGCCGGTGGATGGATCTCTCTGAGTCTACAGAGTGAGTTCCAGGACAGCCAAGGCTTTTACACAGAGAACCCTTTTCTTGAAAACAAAACAATCCCCCCGCCCCGCCCCGCCAAAAAAAAAACAAAAAACAAAAAAAGAAAGAAAGGAAGGAAGGAAGGGAGAAAGGAAGGAAATTGTTAAAATGTTAAATTTCTGTTGTGCCTATTTTTCTATAATTAGAAAGTAAGTAAATAAGCATATGTAAACTCACTTTAATAAAAAATACGTGCAGGAAGAGAGAATGGCTGCTCTGAGGTGGTATTCAAAACAAGCTTATTGCCTGTGCCTGACTCTCACAAGGCAGCTGAGGTTAACCTTGGCTTTTATGGGGCCCTCAGTAAGGAGCCAGGACATGCATATTTGCCTGGAGTAGGTTGAGAAGGAGAACTTAGTCATTTTAAATTCCCACTTGAGCTGGAATTAGACTCTTCACTGTTGTGTGAAATTAAAGAGCAGGAAGATTTATTGGGCAGTGTGACCAGTTTAATTCCTGAGTAACCAAGGGTTTGACTTGTACAGAACCTAGGTAAAACCTGGGCTGGATTCTTGTGGCTCATCCATAGTCCTAGACCCACGGACTCCTAGAATAGACCCAGGTAGGCCTACTTTCACATGAAGACGACGAGAGCCAGTGAGGGGTGTGCGTGCCCCAGCAATATGGATAGTAGCTGACTGAACCAAGGCTACACCTCACAATTCCAGCACTGGTTTCAATAACGATGAGGACAAATTTTAAAATGTCTCAATATTATAGCTCAAACATCTCCCTTCATCTCTCTCCTCAACTAGAGATCATAATTTTGGGTCTGGTGTTTGGTAATTCTTCTGATATATGATCTGGACTACTAATATCTTTTCTAGAATATTCATGCCTATATTCTATAAGTGAGATGGGCCTGCAGTATTCTCTTTGCATATTATTATATTCACTGATTCTGTGATGTATATGTTTCTGTTTTGATGTCTCTGAAATGAGAATGCAGCAGAAAAGCTGCCATTGGCCTGGCCTTTGTCAAGACCTGATGCCCATGGCCTCTGCTGGACAGATCTGAAATGTTCCCATGACAACCTTTCTTTCAGAAAAAGTCATACGACCTGTATTTTGGTAGCATAGGGTACAACATTGTAGAGAAAGTCATTGACAGCATCTGAGACCTGAAAAGTAATCAGGACAGAATGGCACCGACAGAGGACAAAGACTCTCCTTCCCTCCCTTTCTTTTGTCTCTGCTTCTCTCTGTCTCACTTCCTCTCATCCCTATTTCTCTCTCCCTCGTTCTTTGAAACTTTAAAAATAGAACCAAAGCAGTGCTTTTATTAAATTTAAAACAAAAATTCTAAGAGTTTTTGTACTAGAACATAAAATGAAGCGAGTTTTACAGCCATTGGCATTTTCCATCAGATGATATAAAATCATACAGGTTTGATATTAAACCACGAAGGGGACTGAAGAGAATCCTATTTTAATTTTCTTCTAGACTTTGTATAGGTGGAGTTTTCCTGTCCTGACCGCCTGCTCCCAAATAACCAGCAGCTGCTTCCCAAATAACTGACTCGGAGACTTAATATAAATTACAAATGCTTAGTTAATAGCTCTGGCTTGTTACTAACTAGCTCTTACACCTTACCCCATTGCTATTAATATATGTGCTGTCCAAAGGCTTGTGATTTTTTTTTTTTATCTCTATCCCATTTTGTGTGTCTGATTCATTCTCTGGCTGGTGACTCCTCTGATTCCACCCTTCTTCCCATCATTCTCAGTTTGGCTTCACCTCCTAACTTTATCCTGTTCAGCTAGTGGCCAGTCAGCTTGTTTATTAAACCAATCATAGCAACATATATTCACACAATGTACAGAAGTATTATCCCACAGCAAGCTTGACTGTCTACAACATCATCAGAATCAGCAATAGACCCCTCACACTCCGCTACGAGCACATGGAAACCTGGGATTGTCTCCACACAGGATTTGAAAGGACCATTCCAAGCCTCCCTACAATCAATTGGCTTATCTTTCTTCCTCCGGTTTCACTTTGATAATTTGCATTTTCACCAGGAAACTACACACTGTCCTCAAAATTCTAGTTTGTTGGCATAGCATCCTTACCGTTTTAATTACTTCTGTCTGTGGCTCAGACTGCTTTCACTCAGTCCCATCCTAAACAGATCTGCACACCCCTTTGTACATGAGGCTCTTGTGTCCGCCCGTAGTTTCTTCTTTTCTGCTAGAATCACTTGCTTTGTTTTCCATCCTTTGCTGTTTTTTTTTTAAATCTATTTATGAAAACCAAACTTTTATTTTCTCTTATTTAACACTGAAAACATTTATGGTACATAGTATTATTTTCCGAGTAGTTTTCACTGTGACCTTTGGATTTTGGTAAAAAAGTGTTTTCTTTCTGGTTGATTATAAGTACTTTATACTTTGAAATTTTTTTCTCTTCACATGATTTTGATCATTTAAAAATCATAACTTTGTGTATGCATGCGCTTCTGTGTGTGGGTAGGGGCCTGTCAGTGCAGGTGACCCAGGAGGCTGCCTGATCCTCTGGCTTTGGAGTTCCAGGTGTTTGTGAGCTGTCTAGACTGCAACTGGGAACCAAACTCCGGTCCTCTGTGAGGGAAGTACTGTATGAGTGCCTAATGGCTGAGCCATCGCTCTAGTCCCAATTTTGATAATTTTATATGATCTAATTCCAACTTTATTTTTGTGAGATCAAAAACTATGTCTAAGGACACATCGCAGCAATGGAGAGAAAAGCAAAGGGTCTTGGGTGACAGACTCACCAATACAAACAAAGGAACAGGACCAGACACTGTCCTTGTAAGAATTTGTTAACAATGTTTTTTTGTTGTTGTTTTCAGGTAGGTTCTCATTATGTAGACCAGACTGGCCTTGAACTCATGATCCTTCCTCCTCTACCTTCTGAATGCTGGGGTACAGTCTTCTCACTTCAAGGATTAATTCATTATTAAATATATCTGACTTTTGTAAGCATTCTATGGATACCAAAATATCTTGTTTTCTTTTTTTTTGTTGAGAGATGGTATATTTATACATAGACATCCATTTTATCATGTTATTCTTTTGTTTCTTTTTTTAATAATATTTTGTTATGTATGTATACAGTGTTCTGCCTGCATGTATCCTTGTAGGCCAGAAGAGGACACCAGATATCACTATGGAAGGTTGTGAGCCACCATGTGGTTGCTGGGAATTGAATTCAGCACCTCTGGAAGAGTAAGCCAGTGTTCTTAACCGCTGAACCATCTCTCCAGCCCCAGTTATTCAATTCTTTTATCATGTCATACCATATATAACATGTGTTCAATATTTGACCAATTCTGAAATCAGCATATTGAAGTCTTTGGGTCTAACTATTTTTTATCAATTCTTCTTGCAAATCTTACAATTTGGGCCTTATACATTTAGCCCTTGTGCTGTTTATCATGCGTGCTTATACATTCACCATCTGTATTTTTATGTACCTCTATTTCAATTTTTTTAATTTATTTTTATTGATTTTATTGAGCTATACATTTTTCTCTGCTTCCTTCCCTTTCTCTCCCTCCCCCTTCAACCCTCTCCCATGGTCCCCATGCTCCCAATTTACTCAGGAGATCTTGTCTTTTTCTACTTCCCATGTAGATTAGATCCATGTAAGTCTTTCTTAGTGTCCTCATTGTTGTCTAGGTTCTCTGGGATTGTGATTTGTAGGCTGATTTTGTTTGCTTTATGTTTAAAAACCACTTATGAGTGAGTACATATAATTGTCTTTCTGGGTCTGGGTTACCTCACTCAATATGATGTTTTCTAGCTTCATCCATTTGCTTGCAATCTATTTCAATTTCCATTGCTCACTACCATGACCTCCATTGTCATCCTCCTAGCTCTGTTGGGATTTGTCTGTTGGTCGGTTAAATCCCCTCTTAAACATTTTCTTCAAGTAGGAAAACAGGCATTAGCCTCCAACTTTTTGCATATTTATAAGTAAATTGCTTTCTTCATGATGACTGAGTGGAGTTCTGACTGGTCTAGGATTTCATGAATAGGTGTCCTTTCCTATCAGAAGTCTGTGGATATTGCACTAACTTCCAGAGGTCAGATCCTGTTTGTTTTATAATATGATTTATTTTAGTAATATTTTAAATAAGGTTTAATAAGATTTATTTTTATGTGTGTATTTCGCCCACATGTATGTATACCAACTGCATGCAGTACCTGAGGCCAGAAGAGGGCATCATATCTTCTAGAGCTGGAGGATGATCAAATATTAGCTGTCTGTGTGGTAGGAACTGAACTCTGGTCCTCTGCAAGAACATCGAGTGCTCTTAACTGGGGAGCCATCTTCCCAGTCCCCAGGTTCTTATTCCTGCTGTGTATCCTCTTGTAACCCCCACCCCACCCCCATACAGTTTCAGATTTGATCAGGCACTTGCTAGGGTGTGTTCACTCTGGAATGTAATTCCCTGAGCGCAGTGTCTAGGATTTCTTAGTCTAAGAAATTTTCTTCATTACAAGTTTCTTTTCCTTTATCTGAGCCTTTTGTTTTTAATGAAGCCAGCTCCCTGAACACAACCCCCTAAGCCCCTTCAACTACTTGTCCTCCAGTCTCATCTTCACTCTGTGCTTTGAAATATTTCCTACTTGATCTTTTAGCCCATTAATCTGGATCTCAGTAGTGATTAATATCTCCTTTCACTTAGGTATAAAATGCAAAAATCCTCTTTTAGGGCTGGAGAGATGGCTCAGCCGTTAAGAGCACTGACTGCTCTTCCAGAGGTCCTGAGTTCAATTCCCAGCAACCACATGGTAGCTCACAACCACCTATAATGAGATCTGGTGCTCTCTTCTGGCCTGCAGGCAGGATACTGTATATATATATATATATATATATATATATATATCCTCTTTTAAAAAGGTCCCTTCTATGTTTGTTTATTTATGTGTGTGGAATACATGCACCACTGAGCATTTGTGGAGGTCAGAACTTGTGGGAATTGGGTCTCTCCTTCCACGCTTGGGTTCCCAGCATCTAACTGCAGTAAGTGCCTTTACCTTTTGAGTCATCTGGCCACACCTCTGGTTTTTGAGACAGAGTTATATTATGTAGTCCTGACTCTTAACCTAAAACCCTCCGACTTCTGCCTTCTGACCTCTGGGTTACAGACAAACCTGATCTTCTTGTCCATTTAGATATAGTGTTATTTCCTTTGTAGGCTCAGTGAGGTTTGGGGATTGGGGCTTTTGTGAAGTGCATGTTCCGAGCTGCAAATTCCCTCCCTAGGAGGGAGGGAATGTGTTATCTTCCTCCAAGTTTCCTGTGGGAGGCAAGCTGTGCACAGTATTCTTCTAAAGCAGGGAGAAAGATATCTGCTCGCTGGTCTTTGGGTTCCTCTCAGAGGATGGAAGGAGAAGAGGATGAGGATGGAGGAGGAAGGGCGCCATGCACTGTTCAATCCTTGCCACTTTAGGATCCAAAGTCACTCACTCATGTGGAGGTTGAAATCAACTTTATTCCTAGGAGCCACAAGATTTTGAGATGCAGCTTTTCCTTGGCTTTATAGTCGTTCTTACTCTGAGGATGTCCAGTGGTAGGGGATGGGCAAACCTTTTGACATGTTTTCTCTATTCAGAGACTCCTGCAGAACCCACAGCCTCATTTTCAATCATAAGCTCAGAGGGCCTGGCGGCCCTAGCTGACTGTGCTTCCCTTGCCATTGTCTTAGGCTTCTGGTTACTGACTACTGCTGAGCCCTGGACATTAAGACATGGTTTCCTTTACATTTAACTGGGCGACCTATGCATTATTATCAGAATGTCAAAGGAAGAATAGGAAGACAATGAGAAGGGGGAAAAAAGGCAGGATATAGCATGATAGAAGACCTTCTAACAATTGGTTCTGAGTTCCAAAACATTTCTTAGTGTCCCCTCTGACACCCCTTCAACTTTCTGTCCAGTTTTATGAAGATGTACACCAATGGGGTCTGTATTTCTGGATTTACTGGTTTTATGTCAAACACTTGGCCTTTGTTCCAGGATGGCTTTGTCCCTATATTCTCAAGGGAGAAAATAAAAAAGCTATCTTTTAACACAGTGGTCGTATCAGGGCCCTGGTGTCAGCATTTATATCCTTCTGAGCCTTGTAGCCTAGTGAAAATGCCACACAGTCTGCTTCCTGTGGTAATTCTCCACCTTTAGATGTATCTATTTGCATAGGATCTGTGTTTATGTGTGCCCATACACCACACACACATGCATGCACGTGCACACCACACACACCTGCATTGAGATGTTGAGCTTGTCTAAATGTACTGATGGAGCCCAATCCATTTGCTTTGTAAATAGTACCTGAGAGTTCCTAACACCACCAGGGAATGAGATGAACAAATAATTCACATAAAATCAATCATGAAAACAGTTCACCAATGGATCCCAATGGGAACTAGCTGAGCCCTCTGTCTACATTAGTCTATGTCCTAGTGTGAGGTTGGAAGCTTCCGTCGAGAGCCTCTCTTCCCATAGTTTGACATTCAGTCACTGCAGCTGGACCTATGACTTGTGTGTGTGTGTGTGTGTGTGTGTGTGTGTGAACTGCCATCCCCGTGTGGGCTGAGTTTAGAGTGATGAGAAAGTCACTAGATCACTAGCTGCACCAGCTCTGTTCTGTTGTGATAAGACACATTGATCAAAAGCAACCTGGCAGTTGGGGGGATTTATCTGCCTTATACTTCCAGGTCCAATCTGTTGTTGAGGGCATTCAGGGCAGAAACTGCAGGAGAAACCATAGAAGACCAGTACTTGCTTAATCCCTGGCTCCTGCACGGTCGGCTTTTTACATAACCACGGGACCACCAGCTAAAGAAAGGGGTCACTCACAATGGGCTGGGCCCTCCTACATCAATTAATAAACAAGATAATCCCTCACAGATGTACTCATGACCAACCTAATCTAGGCAAACCCTCAGCTGAGGTTTCTTCAGAAGACTTCTGGCTGTGTCAATTAACATGTATACAAGTAGGTCTATATGCTATTTAGTGTACGTTTGCTGACGTATTTATCTGGCTAGCACCCATCAGAACCGTAGGAGACTTGAACCCTGAGATTCACTGACAGCCTCCGAGTTGTTGAAACATGGGTTCTATTCCTGATGGTGGGGTTGTCCACTGCATATGTGATATACTAACATCTTCTCAGGCCCTCATTGGTGAACCTCTGATTCTGTGATTGCTTAGGATCGGAGAGAAATTCCTATTGCACACCTGCATAAAACATGTATATAAGTAATATATAATTATGCCACTGGCATCCCAAAACCATATGGTTCACTCCTAGCCATTGGCCAATTACCACATGCCTTTCTTTTACAGGATGCAGAAATAAAAACAAAAAAGAAAAGATTATTTGTTTCAAAGTCTCTCCCTGCCATCTATTACACTAACTCATTGGAAGTGACAGAGGCTGGAATCTTAATTACAGATGAGGGTACCATTTTCATTAGCTGACTAACGAGGCCCCTGGCTACACATGCATTGCTTTACGAGAAGAATGTAAAAGACCTAAATAGGGGTGACTAAAAAGGGCATCGTGTGTGATTATAAGAATTTAAAAATGTTTGAAAGCTACAAAAAAAAAATGGAAGAATCGTTTGCACACAGGTAATTGTACACTCTAAAAGTTAGGAAGAACCTCAGATGCCATTTTTAAGGTTACAAAGGCTTTCAAATTAACAAAAAATTCTAAAATTGTAGGAGCTTGGCAGCTGTAAAAAGTAAGCTCATAAATTTTCTAAGAAGTTCAGACTTATTTTACAGATCTTTATTTACTGTACCTTTTAAAACTATCAGACCAACATTTTAAATTCAGTCTTTATATGAAGGTTAAATACATATTAATAACGACACTTTAAGAATTTTAAGAATATTTTCTTGGGTTAGAGAGATGGCTCAGCGCTTAAGCTGTTCCAGAGGTCCTGAGTTTAATTCCCAGCAACCACATGGTGTCTCACAATCATCTGTATAAGATCTGATGCCCTCTTCTGGCCTGCAGGCATACATGCAGACAGGACACTATATACATAATAAATAAACTTTAAAAAAGAATATTTTCTTTTTTATAGAGTTCCCATTCCATGATGCACAAACTGGGACTGACCATGGCTGCAAGATGGTTAGAGCCTACAAACAGGGTAGAGTAGCAACTCTCATAGAGGAACATGCTCTGACTTGCTTTTCTCTCCTATCTAGCATGCACAATTAATGCTAATACACATTTTATTTTTGGAGTTGTGTATTCAAATAAATTCAACAAACAGATAAGCAGTGATATACCAAATACAGGCATTATAAAGTTTTTTTTAAAATAAACGTTCGTTTAGAATAAAATGCTGTTACAAAGACCAGAATTGGAATCTAATAAAACAATTTAATAAAACAAGGCACAATGTTTAAGGCAAAATTCATGAAGAAAGTATATAAAGTTAATATAAGATCATATTTTTTCATGTCCTTTGGGGAAGGAGGCACAAGAATTTAAATAGTTTAAGCATTCTTTTTAGAATATTAGCCATTATAAGGTAACATAAATTTGATACAACAGGACTATATCTTTTCCAGAAAACAAACTCCATTATTAATTCACATTTCTGAGTTACATTTTAATTATATATATACTTATACAGATATTTCTAATATATAAGACTTTAGGTACTGAAAACTAAGGAAGTCAGAGCATACATAATAATTCGACCAAAGTAGAAGTAACACCTTTTCAGCATCTTGCTGGCATTTGAAGCCCCCGACTTACAGACAGCTAAGGCTGGTTATGCAGACAGTCTTCCCCATTGTGTTCTGTTCTAACAAACACCAAGCAGACTCAGAATGCAACAAACCTCAACACAAGTCTGCACATGACTGTTAGAAAGTGACCACTGGATCAACACTGTCTCAGGAACACCAGTGCTGACCATGTTAACTGTCAGAACAGGGATTCTCAACCATCCCTGTACACAAAACCAGTCAACTTAGTTATGGTTGCAGTAACAGCAATACCAACCTCGTCCTACTTTCTTCCTCCAGCTGGAGTTTTGAATAATAAACAATTTTATTCAGTTTACTCATGGCCAAAAGAATAGAGTATGTTCTAGTAAATGCAGACAGTTTTCTGCATGTAAATAACCTTCACTAAGCTACTAGATTTAATACACACATTAACACACACACAAGACTGAATATTCTATCAATTATTGAGGCTGACTAATGCTAAAAAAAAAAGAAAGCCTAGCAGCACCCATCAAGACCACCTTCTAAGTGTTCAGCTGTGAGTTAGTGGAATGCTTAATTTAATCCTTAGTAAATAGAGATCAAGAAAAACATAAAAAGAACAGTGGCACTTATACATATTAAACTAACTCCTTTCAGCCTATAGGAAAACAGTGATACAACATGCTATACCTCAGTGACAATATTTTCCTAAGATGCTATGACAGCAAAGGAACTTCTGTTGTCCTTTGTGGTAGCATATACATTTAAATAAAATACTATATAAAAGATACACTTCTTTTCTGGGGGCAGGGTGGTGGTGCGTGATCCTTGGTTCCAGAGGGCTCTTATCTCCTGGTACAGCACGATTAAGATTCCCTCCCCAAAAGGAACCAGCGGGCCTGCAGTGGCAAAGGAATCTCTCAGGATCAGACTTTCCCCTTCAAGTCAATGCAGAAGACCACATGGCCATCACTGACAATTTACCTTATAATATACTTTATTTACTGTATTTTGAGTTAAATGGAAGACTTAAGGCATTTACTATCAGACCACAAAGGATACTGCTACCAACTACACTATCAAAAAGATTACACGATGATGAAAATATAAAACTACATGCTACTGAATCAATGCTACATAATATTAAATGCTTAATATACAGATGATGAAGGCTAACTAAACACTTCTTTTCTAAGCAATGAAACAGAGCTATATTCTATAGGTCACACTGCCTGAAGCCTACACAGTATCCTTCACCAGGGTTACATTGCCTAGCCTAACTTAAAAACTCAGTATGTTGATCTAAATGGAGATCAATACTTAAAATCTACTTTTAGACAAAAGGCAAATCAATTAGGTAAAAATTAGGCACTATAAACTAAATGCATATACACTTTTACTGATAAAGTCATAGCTATAAGCACTCACATGGGAACTTAGAGAATAAACATGCTTTTTATGCAAAGAGCTACTACTAAATGCTTAATTTGCAGCTTAAAAAAAAAGCGCAATTCACCAAGGCTACTTGCTGTACTAGTAACGAGGCCAATGAGGAACTACTTTCCAACTCTGGGAGGAGCAAGGTTAAAAGAAAGCCTACAGCTTGCTGGCTCTGCTTTACCAGAGCAATGGAGCAGCATCCAGCACAGGGACCGACAGAATAATAACAGTATTAAACTCAGTGACCAGGCTTTCAGATGCCAGCAACAGACCACTTGACAAGTCAATTTTAAAACAATTCCTTATTACTCAACAGAGCTTCAACTGGCGCAGGGATTTCCCTAGATACCTATGACTTCATTTTCCCTATCCTTTGCTGCTTCTAAAGATTTGTTTTTCTTAACATTCAAGCAAGGAGCTTCTTCTTGAGCCTTCATTTAAACCCAGTATTTGCAGTGTATGCTGCACTATTGAGGGTTGCCTTTAATTTTTATTTACATCACCCCCAAATTTCTCATATTTGAAGTCAATTTACAATGTATGTTTATTTTTAATATTGGCGACAAAAATTGAACCGTCAAGATTTTCCAGACCAGGGGCACCACTGGCCTACTTCTACTGAGCTGGGTCTGTGGTTTACACCTGTGACTCGAGCAGCTGGGAAGCTGAGGCACGACTGGGCTACACGGTAAGTTCAAGGCTAGCCTGAGCTACACAGCCAGGCCCTGTCTCAGAAGATAAAATAGCTGTATTATGAAAATTAGCCCTTGCCAATTCTGAAACTCTAAGAGTTCATTAGCTGGATAAATATGGGATTTGTAACTAGAAAGACAGACTACTACTACACTCAGCTGACT
The DNA here is from genome assembly GCA_004026605.1 of Ondatra zibethicus. NCBI lineage: Eukaryota > Metazoa > Chordata > Mammalia > Rodentia > Cricetidae > Ondatra > Ondatra zibethicus. The sequence goes on along the minus strand of PVIU01000642.1, from coordinate 95,715 downwards.
ACAGAAGATGATCAGAATTCTAGATGGCCAATTCCTATCTCACTAAGCTAATGTCTGTAATCAGTTTTTTTAAAAAGGAAAAGGATGAAAAAGAAAGAAAAAAGATTTTAGCAATCACTGGCAGCTCTTGTAAAGGATTAAGGCCAAAGATGGATTAAAAACAAAAAAAACCTAAAGGTAAAACAGCTACCAATGAAGATTTCATTAAAAGCTATCTATGCTAGGTGTGGGCTGCAGCTTGTTCAGCATGCACAAGGCCCTGCATCTATCCCTATAAACGCCACCCCTGCCCGAAAGGCAGCTGCACACTGACCTGGCACACTGTTCACAGAGCGTAACTACACACATAAAAACCATGATAAACACTTCACTGAAAGAACTCCATAGGATACATCTACACGCCACAGGCTGGAATATTTACATTTATGAAAGATGAAGCTGTAAAGGGTAGCATTAGATGCTCTATTTACAAGTAATTCCTAAAAGGCTACTCAAGCTATTACTTAGTATTAGAGGATTATCAATAAAAAAACTAGAAGTATTTAAACCAGAAGAATACGGTCCCATCATCTGAACATTTTCCATGAAAATATTCTATGTTGTTTAAGTAAAGTCATCTAATTACAAAGCATTTACAAGTTTGACACTTGGGTACTGCCCAAGTTGTCGTTGCCTATCCTAATCTAGCAGTCTGCAGCTTACAGCTGCACACTTGGGGAAGCACAAAGACTTTATAACTTCTATCATACAACTAATTATGCTAGCAGTAGAAACATCACTTCTATAAACACAGGAAGACAATTTCTAAATAAAAAAAATTATCGTACTACACTATTTTGAGGAAAAGGTAAGGGGACTCACTATAGCAGCGTTTCACAACTGCAGCCACGAAACTCTCATGTTCCATGACATAACACAAACACACACAAACCCTGAATTACCCTATAGTCTACTGATATAACCTACTAAAATAACAGTAATATATACAAAACCCACCGTGCAAACATTCTCAGCATACAGCTGGCTTCTAACAAAGCACTCTTCAAGAGACCACCTGACGCCCTACTGTTAGCGCTTACCAACCAGTCTTCATGCTATTACATACAGGCTGCTTATTTAATCAGTATTGAGAGTCAATATTTTCTAATTCCAACCTATAGTTTTAATATTAGTTTTTATTCCATAATCAACTAGTTAGTAAAATTTGTTAATTTCCAATGACAATTTGTGTTGCTACTTTTCTCCTACGCTTTAAGGATACAGCATTTTAGTGTTCTTTCCTGTGTTACTGATACTTCTTTCTCAGTGCTCAACGGTTAAACCAACCTTGTGAACTGCTCTATTGTGGAAGAACATAACGAATCCCACTTCTGACGTCTTCGACTGTCACGTTATCTAGTGTGGTTTTCCTTTCAACTGCAGAAAGTTTTGGTTTAGTATACACTACTAGCAAAGGAGACACATTTGACGGTTAAAATCCACCCCCACCCTAGCCCACCCCCACTTTGAGACAAGTTTTCATGTATATATCCCAGGCTGGCCTCCACCTCACTATGGCGCCTAGGCTAACTTTGAACTCATCTGCCTCTACCTCCTAGTGCTGGTTTGGAGGTGTGCACAACCATGGTCAACTTTTCTTGATTTAGTCCAATATTATAAAGCAGCTTTTCTTAGATCACTTGCCATCTAGATTTTCCTGTTGGGAAATATTATTATAGATTATTCTATCTTTTGGCAAATAGACTGATCACAACTGTAGTCTACCATAAGTGTAAAAGTCATGCTTACACGAGATCACTGCAGTTAATAAAATGAAGTTAAGGCGGTCATGGAGGCAGGTGGTGGCACACACCTTTAACGTCGGCAACAGGAGGTGGAGGCAGGTGGGTCTCTGAGTTCCTGGCCAGCCCATTCTACAGAGTTCCAGGCCTGTAGGGCTCAGGTTATTATCTACACAGTTCTTTACCTAGCCCATTAAAGCATATTTCTAAGTGTTTTGCAGAGTGTCAGGTTGCAGGCTTCTCTGAAATCATTTCTAGAATAAGCTTCCATATCCTTGCTAGGATTAAGGCACTATAACACATCACTGCTAGACTGCATAAAGTTAGTAACAATCACACAAAACAAGAGCTGACGTTTAAATATTCCATTTAAAAGTGATAGTCCTTACGGTACCAGTTAGTTGGTGAGAAAGGCTCAAGAACGGATGACGCTCATTCTATTTATGGCCTAGTGTTCAACACAATCAGGACAACTCTGGAAGCACAACTGTGATGTCTTAGTCAACCCAACGGCCCCAGGTAACACCACTCCAGGCCGATTGTGACTGGTCCTCAGAGTGTACCACTCTTCTAGTGTTTTATCAAAGACTTAGTGAAAATTGTAACCAACCAGCTGAACTGAATTCTGAATGCCATGGAGAATAAATTACACTCAAAGAATCTAAGCACGGAACTGGACTCAATCTTTCTGAACGGATAGATGGAATGCAAAACCTTTCACATCATTGCAGCTCTTACATGGACAGTCAAGATGAAAACACTAAGGTTTCCAATCAACTTCAAGCTTCATTTTCTTTTTGAATCATCTTTGCTTAGTGTTTTAGCACTGTCAACACCCTCTGTTGCTCAACCAAGAAGGACCTTCTGCATCCTGTGCGCGGCAACACTGGCCTCATCTTCTGAGTCAGACTCACTCTGGGATGTGGAGCTGTGGGAGGCAGAGCTGCAGGGGGAAGAGCATTCTGGAGAACACAAATAGTGCATCAGGGGGAGGCGATACTTCCCACAGAAGTCCACAAACTTAATTTGTCTGACACAGCAGTCAAAATAGACTCCTGGAGAGAAGAAGAATATAAATCAGTGAAAGCAAAGATGTACATTTTTCTTTAAAAAAAAAAGAACCATTACCACCACCATTCTGAAAAAACTTGAATTCTTGATCCTCCTGCCTCCTCCCCTCCCAAGGGTTTAGGATTACACATGTGCACCATCACTGGGAGAGCAAAACTGACAGAAACAAAAGGCCATTCTACACTTAGGCTGGCTCTAAATCTCTGGGTTACAAAGCTGATGATCTCATTTAGTGTATGCAAAATCAAATATACTTTTGGTAGAATAAAACTGGTACTTCCCTTACTTGGTTCTTCAGTACTCCTGAACTATGACCCTTCAGTGAAGTAGAGCTACAGCCAGAGTTGAGAGGAAAGCAAGGTCACCATGTCTTAGACTCTAGCTGGTCCTTTAGAAATAATTTACACACTCCAAGTCCATCCCTATGCCTGCAGTATAACCAAACAAATGGAGATTTGTCTCTCTAAAGAAGAATTTCAAACTTCAAGCCTAAGTTTCCCAACTATTCTCTATCCCACAATGGATCAAAACAAAGTGATGTGATCTAATCAAAGAAGACAAGACCCCCTCACTAACCGTTTTAAAGGCAGGATCTTACTAGGTAACCCAGGCTGGCCTAGAACTCTCTGTGTAGACCAGAATGGCCTCCAGCTCAGAGCTCCACTTGCCTGTGCCTCCTGAGTGTGGGAATAAAAACATGTGCCAACCTGGCTCCCCTATAACCTTTTAAGGTTTACTATTCTGAACAACTGAGAAAGTAGATGCAGTCACTAGGTTTATAATAAAGCCTCATAACTAGGTCAGCTCCCATAGTACTAGTCATCTCTAAGCCTCCAAACCATACAGAGAGAATGCCTCATACATGAGATGATTTTTAACTTACAATTCAATAAGGAACCTGGGGTGGTGGGGATAGGAAAGCATGATTGATTTTATTTTACTTATTTATCGATGTTATCTGAAAATTTAAACTTGTAATTTTTAAGGCATTCCTAAGATAAACAACTCTTTAGAATACTAAAGAAGTCAATAAAAACAGCAAAGAGAAGAGTTCTTTTCTCTTTAGAGGGCCATTCCCAAGAGGGCAGATTCTGGCACACTGGATTTCACAGGAAGCAATGGTGTGAATGCTGCCTCTTACAAATCTTCACACCCTGTTTCAACAGTCCCCTGCCTGTGCCAAAGCCATTTCAAGACAGACAGAGGTCCACAGAGGAAGACAGCAACCCTTGCTTCTGAGAGGAGGTGGCCAACCCAGCTCAGAGAATGCTTTTCTTTTTAAACCCAGCCTTTTCATCTTGCAACAATCTTTGAGAAATTTAACTTCTGTTTTCCTCTATCACCTCTCATCTTAAGATGACCCTTTCTGGGACACCTCACCTGGCTCTGATAGCGCTGCGCCACATTTTCTCGGCATTTACACTTATCCTCATGCCTGCACCTTCCCACACCGCTGAAAACGGACTTACACGGGAGACAGCCAAACGTTTTCAAGCTATTTTAAGAGAGCCATTTATGCTTCTTTGTGTTTCCATCCATCTTATCATCTTACTGTCAACATAATGTTCCAAAAACAGGAGAGAGCTCCTGGGTATTATTTTCCTTGTGTTTGAAAGAAAACTAGCATGAAAATAATTTCTAAGGAAGGAGGCACAGGGGGTAAATGCCTTTGTGTGAAGACACTTTAGCTAATTAAAACAACGCAGAATCAATTTGTACAAATTGCTAAATGAGTGAAAAAGGCTAACATCAGACTCACTTACCACCACATTTTGGGTTTGGGCAATTGCTGGCTGAACCCAAGTATTTAAGGAGATTCCCAGGAAGATCATAGGGAGTGTAAGAAACACTTCGGATCTTAATGGTCCTTGCAGCTAATTCCAGAAGAGTTGGAGGGTCATATGTTAAATCCCTAACAAAACGGACAACCAATGGATTTCCTCGCAAACTCAATTCTTCCAGATGAATAAGGTTGAGGATCTCACGAGGCAGGTATGTCAACAAGTTATTGTGGAGACTCAGGGAACGAAGAGAATGCAACCTAGAGTGAACACAATACAGAACCAAGGCAAAGGATGAGCAGAACAGCCTAGGAAGCTACGTTTACATATATTTCTCTATGTACATAAGCACATCTATATGTGTATACCCAGGGTCTGAGCTTTCCATATGAATGAACAATTAGGATTGAGGCCAATAAAGGAAAAATTAAAGTGTCTAAAACAGCTCAAAATACAGCTTTACAAATGCTATCAAAGACTTTCCCTCTGGAGAAAAAGTACTTAAAACATTTACAAAGTATTCTGAAATCCTAGCTTACATACACACACACACACACACACACACACACACACACGTAAAATGATAGATTTAAAGACATTGAAGGGCATATTTTATTTATTTCAGGTGTTCTATGAATAAAGATCCTTTTCATTATAAAGTCACACCAGGACAGGAGTGCTTAACATCAAATACAAATTACCAAGTTCCACAAGACCCAAGGAAAGCTATACCCAATATTTTTCTCTCTCTCTCTCCATCTATCTATCTATCTATCTATCTATCTATCTATCTATCTATCTATCTATAGATATAGAGGTAGATATATAGATATCTGTATCTAGGTATATCTAGATATATCTAAAAAAAAAAAAACACAAACAAGAAGAAAGCTGAGGGGTTGGGTCAGTCAGTAAATTCACTGCCTTGCACAAGGATCCAACTTCAATACGCAGCATCAATGTGAAAATGCCAGTAAAAAATGTCAGGCGTGATACATACTTGTAATCCCACAAGTAATTCCCTAGGGCCTTCTGGCCAACAAGTCTAGACCAATTGATGAACTCCAGGCCAATGAAAGACCCCATCATCTCAAGGGAAATGAATGGTACCCCACATGAGCATGCATATCTGTACCTACCTGCACACATACATGTACACACACACACAAACACAGCAAGCTGAGCAAATAACTTGGGTAATAAACTAGAACACTTATTCAAAATTACTCAGGTCAAAACAAACTTTTTTTGACTGACTATTTCTTTTCCTTTTCTTTATAAATCAAGTTGGTCTTAAGACATTCCCGTCTCAGCCTCCCTAGTGCTGATTACTGAAACACTCTTCATTCTTTCCCATACATAAGGCATGAGAGCGGTCCGACAGTGGTTCCCAACCACAGCTGTCTGTGTCTAGAAGCCGAGACTACTCACTGTGAGAGCTGAGGAGGCACACTCTGGATTTTGTTGTCACATAACACCAAGTAATTCAGAGAAGGGAGATTTGCTAATTCTGGTGGGATTTCTTTAATGAAGTTTCCTCCAAGGTATAAGCATTCTAACCTGCAAAAGCAAATTGTAAAAAAGTAAATAAATACAAGCTGGTCAAGATATTTCATTGCCTCCACTGTAACAGACACATTTCATCTACTCACTCACCATATGCCATACTCAGGATTTTCTATAAACTCGTCAGTGGTTCTCAACCTTCCTAATGCTGCAGCCCCTTAATACAGTTCCTCGTGTTCTGGTGACCCCCAACCATAAATTATTTTCACTGATAACTCATAACTGTAATTTTGCTACTGTTAAGAATTACAATGTTAAGTATCTGATATAATGAAACTGGTCTTATGTAAGTTATCCCTGTGATAGGGTCATTTGACCACAGAAGGGTCACCACCCATAGGTTGAGAAACACTGTGCGAGGCAGTCTCCAGAGAGAGAATGAAATCCCCAGGGAGTTGATTCCTCATCTTGTTAGACAAGACACATATGATTAAACCACCAAAACAAGAGGAACAGTTCAGGGGCACTGAAAGAGAAGAGGAAGGGTCACAGCAGCTCTCATTGGAAAAGCTTCCCAGAGTACTGTGAACCCAGCTGGGCTATGAACTTAGCCCATAAACAGAGAAAAAGAGATTTCCAGGTAGAGGAGGGGGCTTTAAAGACTCAACAAGCACATCTGTTAACTAAAGAAAATTTTTCCTGAACCCAGACAAGGCTAGAGATGCCAGATTCCAGGCACCACGAGACTCCATGCTGGCATACTTGTGTTGGATGCATTTACTAATAGACAATGGGAAACCAATAGCCCTGCCCACTCCCCGAAAAGGGCAGAAAACCATATACAAAGTTTCTACATAAAAGTTTTTCCTTTGCTCTTAATAAAGCAAGTACATTCTTCAGAGGCAACCTGAATAAATTATGTAAAAACAACCATTACTATGAAGTTCAAGTTTTAGGTAAGGCTATTTACTTAACAAAATAACATCTTAGAGGTAGGGTGCATTTATTGTAACAAAATGTAATTCCATTTTCTTATGACTGTTGAAAGGCTCCAAAGGGATTTTCTTTTTGCAGGGAGGTGGTAGTCAGCTCTTACAATATTCAAAAATAGACAGAACATACACTTATAATGCATTTGGAACTTGCCCACTATTTTGATTTTGTTATTCTGCTCAGAACTATCATTCTTTCAAACACTTTCAAGTAAAACATCAAAACAACACCTTTAAAGTGGGTAAAATCTGGCTACCACACTGTTATCCAAAACAGGAATTACCTGGTGGGCATTTCACTTTTTGTACATGTGTGTGCAAATGGGCATGTGAGTGGAAGCAAGAGTGAACATGAGTGTCCTCTTCAATTGCTCTCTACCCAGATCCACCTGCTCATCAGCCTTCTTTGGTGATCCCAGCTCCACCTCAAACCATACCCACTGCCAACACTCTAATTTTCTTAAAATAATTTGATGGTGTAAAAAAGGTGCCATTCTGCACTCTCCACCTATAGAGCTGCACTTTCCTAATTTGTGAAATTTAGTATTGTCTTTCTGTGTTTCTGGCCATTTGCATATCCTCAGAGCATTTCCTGTTCATACCATTTTCCCATGGGTTAGACAATTTCCATTAGTTTGTCGAGAGCATTGCTGTTAAATGTGTTCTGCATAGCTTTGTACCTCTGTGACCTCCTTTTGTCTGTTTTATACATATTACAAGAATTCTTAGTGACTTTGTAAAAGAAGTAGTTCAGAAGCTCTAGTTTGTCATCTGCCTTTTTACTGGATGTTAGTCTCCTACATAACCATAGCATTCCCTTTAGAGGGCTGCCATTTTTTGCTTCCAATACACCACCAAAGCTACACTGCAGGCATATCAAGTTTCTGACTCCTAAAACTTCCTGTTGGAGTATTACTTAATTCATATCAAGTATTTCTGTTTCTTTACATCCATTTTCCTTTGAAATCTACTCCCTTGATTATGAATACTGCTTCCAGCTTTTGTTGTTGCTGTCAGCATTTATTTCATTCAATTCTACTACTTCCTGGCCTAAGAATTAGGGCCAGTTATTTGCTGCTTATTAAAGATGGCATAGAAGTCTAAAGCACATAAAATATCTAGTCAGCAAATATGAACACCTACCACGTGCTAGGCACCATTTCAGTGTCAGTCAGTCAAGCTGTTGATGAAGCATGTCTCTTAGGGCACACAGCACATACAGGACAAAGGGGGTCAATTAGAAAGTAATGGGAGATGACTCTGCACGGGTGGCCAGGAGAGCTTTCTCTTCGGAGATTTTGAATGTGAGCAGAGCTGACTATGAGCTCCAGAGGAAAGTGATCGCTGCAATGCAAAGCTTTATGTAGCATAGCTGGTGTGGGGAGGTCAGACTGAGGTGGAAGTGAGGTAGTCAGAACTTAGTAGTCAACGGGTAGCCTGGGAAGGTCCATCACAAAGCCTCACAAGGATTTTGAATCATATCCTAGGTATGATGAGTGGGTTTTAATACTTAATCTTCTGTGATTATTTACATACATGCGTGTGGTGCTCAGAAGTCAGTGGATCCCCTAGAGCTGGAGTTACAGGCAGTTCTGGGCCTAACTCAAACCCTTTCCAAGACAGCTCTTAACTGATCATCTCTCCAACCCTCTGGTGCATGGGGTTTAAATGAAAGCTAGCTGCGTCATTACACTCACAGTTTAGAAGAATCACAATTAGTTGGATGAGTGTGTGTGGCTGGAACACAGCGCAATTCAGATGAGAAATAATACAGTTGCCAGAAGTATCTTTTCACTTTTAACTTACTAAGTGTTTTTAAGGATCTTTCATGCACAAACTGGGAATAACCTGATTGCTGATGTTAGGGGGCAGGTTCTACAACGACCTATCTCAGTTAGGTCTCCCTTCAGTTCTGCCTTTTCTTACTGGCACAGTTCCTTTCTTTCATCATTTCCCCCACTGTTCTGGGTCATAAATGCTACTTCTATTTTGCTGGAAGATGTCCTTCAATTTCCTTCCACAACTGGCCTCATTATCTCATTACAGTCACTGTTCCTATGGTTCCTTTGTAGCTGACTTGCTCCTTTTCTCTTTAGCAGCTCTATGGTTATCCACAGTGGCTCCTATGTGTTCATACTGTGAATGCTTGGTTCCCAGCTGGAAGTGCTAGTCTAGAAACTTAGGGAGGCGGGGCCTCCCTGGTAGAAGTGGGTCACTAGTGGCAGACCTCTCAAAGTTATACTCCTTCTCCGGTTCTTGCCATCTACCATGTAATAGCCAACCTCTGCCACGCATTCCATCATGAACTGAGCTGCTTCCCACACTTTCCAACCACAAGGCTGACACTGTCTGAAACTGTGAGTCAGTTCTTTCCTCAAGTTACTCTGTTAGGAATTCTGTTCCAGTTAAGCAAAAACAATCACCAAGGCAGCTACTAAGTAACAGGCAGGCAGACCTACAGAATACTAAGGCAGATGAGGGGGACCAAGGAGCAAAGAGCAGGAACCAGTGGGAACCCGGGACTGGGTAGCACCTTCAAAGGCCCATTCAGGTTTTGGATGGAGCAACTCAAGATTTCATCATGATTCTCAGAATGGACTGCAACTTACAAATGATGAAATGTTTATTTCTAGAATTCTGCATGTAATATTTCTGGGTCACAGTTGATTATGAGTACCTGATAGCCAGTAAATAAAATGAGTAGATGTGGGAGACAGCTGCACATTTTTCTAAGAATTCTAATTGTGTTTCCATAAATGTTCATTTCAAAACTTCCCTTACTATTTCACTGAGAAATTTCTCCATTCATGGCCACCCATCAGATACATTCTCAGGCAAAATCAATTGCTCCCATCTATTAAATTCCACCTGTCTTTTATAAGCTTGCCTTCACTTGCTCTGGGGTGATTCTAACAGCCTGAATCTGAAGCTGTCTGTTTTAACTCTATCAATGGTATACTCTTTTCTATTTCCCATTATGTAAAGCTTTTCAAGCTTGCATTTCTCTCTAGACAAATGTTAACACTAGAAAAGTAAAGCAGACAGGCACTCTGTGGTGTTTATAGTTTTCCTTTCTAAGATTACTCTGTAGCAAAAACAACACAAACCACCTGACCACTTAGACAAAGAAGCACTCTGGTTCTAAAGCTCATCTTTTCTACCAGTAAATATATAAATACTAATGAAAAACAAAATCCTAGGCAGGATGTTTTGAGTCTATCAAGTATGGGTTAATAAGTTAATGCTCAGACTCTCAGAGCACAGAGACACATGCCTTTAATCCCAGCACATGGAGGAAGCAGGGAGACCTCTGCGAGTCCCTGGCCAGCCAGGGCTACACAATTAGAGTGTCTCAAATCAAGACAGAGCAACACAACATCAACAAAACAAGTTTTTGGAATTCACACAACAAAACTATCCTGGAAGAGGAATTATTTTAATAAGAACACTACTGGGGAGAAAAGTTTGCCGTACCTGGAAGTTTTTCATAGAGAATTCAATAGTGAAATGGCAGCATGCGCCAGAGTTAGGATAAACATTACTGTCTACTTAGGTCAGCGCTATGAACCAGTGCTCTTTCCAGGTGGAGACCCTAATCCTTAAGAGGTGTCATTAGGAGGGAGCTGTCTCTGGTGACTGGTTATCACACATGCTCTACATGTAGGCTAGAGAATGACTCACATGGGATAGACACCATCCACCAGTGGCTGTTCTGACTTTGGCAGAAAAGATCTGAAATTCTGAAATAGAGCCTGTGATTTTGAAATGACGCACTCATAAATCCTCTTTTGCAACTCATAGATATCACTCATCATGTCATGATCAGAATATTAAACTTACACTGTTAGAATTATTTCTCACTTTCAAACTCAAATAATTCCCAAAGCTCTAGGGACTTGAAATCTTTCAACGGTTTATGAGAATTAAACTTCTAAGCAAACATCTATTCTAAACACCCTTTTCTGTAGTTAGAAAGACAACTATTGAATTTAAAGCAAATCATAGTGTTTAAAACTCACTGGGGGCTGAAGAGACGGCTCAGCAGTTAAGTGCACTGGCTGCTCTTCCAGAGGACCTGGGTTCAATTCCCAGCACCCACATGGCAGCTCACAACAACCTCTAACTCTAGGTCCAGGGGACCTGACACCCTCACAAAGTCATACATGCAGAGAAAATACTAATGCACATTAAAGTGTATATATATATGTGTGTGTGTGTGTGTAAAAAAAATTTTAATATATATATTGTTTTTTTAACATCTGTCAGCCTTGACCTATTCCATCAGAACTGGAGTAACCCATTCTTCCAGTGTTAACATATGCAGAAAACAGGAAAATAATTCATCATCAAACTAATGGAATGAGTTTTTCTTTTCTTTTTAATATTAATACACCAATCCTGAATTTGTTCCTGATGGCTGGCTCTACCTGCTTTCTTTCTTTCTTTTTCTTTTATTTGGGTTTTTCAAGACAGGGTTTCTCTGTGTAATACTGGGTGTCTTGGAACTAGCTCTGTAGACCAGGCTGGCCTTGAACTCATGAGATCTGCCTGTCTCTGCTTCCTGAGTGCTAGGATTAAAGGCATGTGCCCCACAACCTGGCTTCTTTCTTTTTAGTAGGCAGCTATTATAACATTTATTAAAATAATGCTACAAGTTAGTAGAAACAGCAGAAAACCCAATTCAGCCTGCTTTCTTCGTAGCTAGCACCCTGGACCACCAGTCCAGGAGTGGCATTACCCACAGTGAGCTGGGCCCTCCCACAATCATCAATCATCAATTAAGAAAATGCAGCACAGGCCAGTCTGGCAGGGGTATTTTCTCAATTGAGATTCCCTCTTCCCAAATGATTCTAGCTTGTATCAAGCTGACATAAAACTAGCCAGCAGAATACCCCAACTATAACATACTAGGAATAGGTACTCAGGAATAGTTTACTTCTTTTCTGAATTGTGGTCAGTGGGGTCTTAGAGACCCCCTAAATATCACAGGCTCTTGTCATTGCTTTTGGCTATCCTCCAGCTCTTGATGGTAAGACACACTGCTGAAGACATACATATGTGAATCATAAACCATGCAGAAACCCAACTGGTACTGCCCTGGAAGCTCCACCTCTCCTGGCTAGCTAGGAGCTACGTTCAGTACCAGAGGAAAGAGATCCATCTCACCCAGCTGCGACCCCTTCAGGCTACAGGAACTGGCCAGGCAAGAGATGCCACTGGCGCAGAAGTGGCAATGAATGCACAGCAGTAAACCAACCACTTTCTGATTGGACTTAAGGCCTCTTCTATAACTTCAAGGAAGCAGTATTTTCTAGACACAAGAGGACTGTTGCACACACTAACTCACAGCAATTATGACAGCGTGCAAAAGACCTGCACAAGCTCAACCCACACAAAATCCCAGCTCCAACTGGAGGATGTGGATACAAAGTCCCACCAGTAGCTGAGTAACTACTTAGGCATTTGACAGCACCTGGGAAAGAGTCAGTTTTCTTTAATGGTGTAACCCCCAGTCGGCCAACCACCACACTCCAGGACAGGCCCTACAATCAAGAGAAGCAGGGTAACAGGAACCATGACCTTGGTGGGTTTAAAAGAAAAACAAACAAAGAGAGAAGTTGAAGTGGGGAGGAAGGTAGAATTGAACCTAGGAGAGAGGGAGGGAGGGAGGGAGGGAGGGAGGGAGGGAGCAAGCGAGCGCATGCTAGGGTGACTAGTCTCAAAATAGTATAAAATTAAAGGAAGTCAACACAAATTCAATGCAAGGTTTTAAATGGGCTCAGTGTTTTATTTAATCCTAGCACATTTTTCTACTTATCATCGTGTTGGAGCTAGTCATTCCTAGGAGAGCTACAATAGCTAACACTCCAGGGATTGCTCGCTCTTGTCTTGTCACAGTCCTCCTAAACCACACTAAGCAAACACCAAGAGAAGGTCACTAAAAAATGACACTGCTTTTTTAAAAAGATGAGAAAAGGACCCATGAAACTCGCTTGGCTCAGATTCAGTCTCCAAATAGCATCCAGAGTGTCACACAACCCATGTACTCAGTTTGCTGATCAGTGAGTAATAAATTTAAGCCCTTCTTCAATTAGTTTCTGAACAGAGGAATAAAACCTATGTTCATTAGAAGAAAGTGTGAACTACTCCTACCTTTTCAGCACTGTGAACAAAAACAAGCCTGCCTATGCTAAGCTGAAAACTTACACTTATTTGCTGAAGAACCTATATTTTAATGAACAGAATTTATATTCATACGATGACCTGACTTACTCCAGGGGAATGAAGCCAGTCATAAAAATAAACAAGACTTCCAGTACCCATTTGCTTGTTATATGTCTGAAAGTCATCTTTTAGAATATTTTTTTAAATTCAGATTTTTGCCACTAAGGGAAAAATCAACAAGCAAATGAAGCTACATCTAACACACTCAGGAAAACCTGGACAGGCCAATGCACACAAAACCAAGATTTGTTACCCTTCCTGGAACAGTAACAGGTGGAGAAGGGGAAAATTCCATTGGTCATATGCTCTGTGTAACTTTAAAAAATTGTTCTTAACTGTTCTGTAAAAGGACAGAATCTTCTTCATGCACCAAAATATTAGACTGGCTCAAGAGTGGCTCTTGCCTAGATGTGGAAGGTCACATGGTCCACCCTCAGCACCAGGAAGGGTGGAGAGAAGCGGAGCAGCACACCACAGCACACTGTCCAGGCCAGGTTCACAACAGAGTGTTTACTCAGACTCTGGAAGGACCCGATGTTTAAGAGCTACAATAGGCTCCAAGCGACTGTGACACCCCCAACCTCCCCATTTTCCAGCGTTTCAAAATAGTTAACAGTCTTTGAGAACTGAACCACCGAGCTCTCACTGTGGTCATGATTGGGCTCCAAGCAACTCATTCACATGAAATCTCAGCTTCCTCATCCGTGAAAAGGAAATGAACTAGGTCATGGTCAAAGCTGCTTCTTTCTCTAGGAATACAATTCTGTATGACCCTTCTGGCCTACATCCAACTAGAATTCATTATCTAACCTTTGCTGATTCCTATCAGTAGAGAAATAAAACATAGGACTGACAACAAAAATCATGATGCAGAAAGTCCCACAGTTTATCAAGTCAGAGAGTAAAGACTAACAACCTTCAGTAGCAGTTATCAAGCTGGAAAATCAGGTCCCCCAGGTCTAAATGACCTCAAGCGGTTCTCTGGATCACTGGTGCCCTCACAACCCAAGCCTAGGGACTCAGGTCCTAGCCCTATTCGCCCACCGTGGAAAATTCATGGGTTTGGTAACAAGACCTCAGAAGTCAAACCCAGTTCTACTACTTAATGGGTTTGTGATCTTGAGACTTCACTTCTCTGAGCCTTTGTTCCTCACCTCATCTTAGAGAATGTTAGAGCCCTCTGACAGGGCACACAGCACTGCATAGTTTTACGTTTTCCATACATGTATTTTGCCTACTTCTTTTTCAATGTGGAGATAATACTCTCCCTGGGTTCCTCTTAATATGCTGGAATTGAAATGAAAAGGTTGAATTACATATTATCAGAATTAAAGGGAACCAAAGCCTGTCAAATTAACAAAATCTCTCAACTGTACCACATCCTCTCTTTCCCAAGCACGCCTATCGTAGACTACCATCATTTCTATTCTACTACAGCGGCCTCCTAAGCAGCCTCAAAATTCCCTGTCTCCGCGTCACAGGAACAAGACACATGTGCACGCTCCACAGCGGTCTTCAAGCTGTGGTGCAGCCTGAGAGGCCCCGTCTTTCAGCAGTTTTTCCATTACCCTCCTCCTCATTTCCGGGAGCTGCTCTTCTCTACTTGGAGTGGTCACAACGGCTCACACTCAGGTTAACCTTCATTGTCCCTTCCTTCAAAAGCCTGACTCAAATGACACTTACTCCAGGACCAAAGTAGGTCACATCCCTGTTCTTCCGTCTCAAGGGGCTCTCACAGGCCAGGACTGACTTCTAAGCACTGTAATTTAATAAGGAAGTCTATGACGCATTAGCGTCTCTACCCTTTGCTAATATATTTGTTAGATCCATGCGGGCAGGGCACGCTGCTCATGCCTCCCCAGAACCTAAGAAAACGTTGGACACACCAAGCACTCTGTAAACATCAATCAAGGAGCAAATTAAGGGACGCGGTGTCCAGATGCCTCATTTTGCAAATAGGACACGTTGAGTGGCCTGCCTCAGGCTGAGATGTTAATTTTTATTCCCAGGTCAATGTTTTCCCTGTTAACTCAAAGGTTTTTTCCTGCTCCACATTCTTTTATCTTGGCTCATTCGATGAAGGAGCTGAAAATATTTAACAAATGGAAGATACTTCATTGCTGCTGTTTTACTTCCAACTTTCCTGCAGGGCACCCTAGGGAACTTTCAGTACCCTTTTTCTGTACCTCCTTGTTCCATTAAATTTTACATTATTGAATAACCTACTTAGGTGAGGTAGACAATTCCTGTAAGGAAGAAATTATAGTCAATAAGAAAAACTCAATAGTTTAATGAGTGAGACAGAGACAAAGTAGTTTGGCTGTAATTGTCCAGGGAACAGTAAAGAAGGGAGTCACAAGATGGGCGGTGGTGGAGCATGCCTTTAATTTCAGGCAGAGACCTGAACTCTCCGAGTTCGAGACCAGCCTGGTCTACAGAGTGAGTTCCAGGACAGGGAGGGCTACACAGCGAAGCTGTCTGAAAAACCTGAAGGAAAAGGAAAAGGAAAAGAAAACGAAAGAAAGGAATAACAGAAGCAACTCCTAAGATAAGATTTTTGAAGTGTAAGTTCCCCGGAAGAGGCTTTGCGTCCACCCAATCCAATCCACGTTTAGCGAGTGACAAGCTGCCTTTCCTACACGGTGGGAAATACAGACACTCACGAACTCCACTAACAGTATTTCCAGTTACGCTAAAGAAAAGTGGGATCTGGAAACAGAATAAAAAACAAGGGAGTAGGCCAGTACCGCCTCCTACGCCACGTTAAAGGGCACGCACTTTGATGCAAGGGCATGGCAAGTCATGGAAGGCTTTCCAGTTAGAAATCGACCACCTCCTTTAATGGGTGCCCACTTGGCTGCTTCTCTAGACTCAAGAAATAAGGCAAAGCCGGATTTCGGGGCGCACGCCTTTAATCCCAGAACTTGGGAGGCGGAGGCAAGCGCATCTCTGAGTTCGCGGCCAGCCTGGTCTACAGAGCGAGTTCCAGAGTTCATCGTGGGGGGTGGGGGCGGGGGTTGCGGCTAAAATGCCTCTGAGATCTGCGCAGGCCAAACCCGATCCAAACGCCATGACCACTCAACCTCAATTGTATGCTCCCACTGGCGATGGCCCGGCAGTCCTCGCCTCCAACTTGGTGCCACGGAGCTCGGGCCACCGCCCTGCTCTCCACCCCATCCTCCCCCCCACCCCGCTCCCCACCCCGTCCCGCCGCCTCTCACCTCTGCAAGTTCTCGATCTCGGCGGGGATGCTCTGCAGCTGGTTGCCGCCCAGGCTGAGGGTCTGCAGCGCCCGCAGCTCCAGCAGCGAGGGCGGCACCTCCTGGAAGCAGTTGCCGCTGAGGTTGAGCACCTGGAGGCTGCGGCAGAGCGGCGAGCGGGCCAGGCCCTTGGGCAGCGAGCCCGGGCCGCCGAGCCGGTTGTTCCTGGCCAGCAGCGTGCGCAGGCCGCTCAGCGTCAGCAGCTCGGGGCCCAGCGCCGTGAGCGCGTTGCCGCTCACGTCCAGGAGCTGGAGGTGCGGGAAGCCGCCGCCCAGCGCCCGCGGCAGCGACGTCAGCCGGGTGTAGGGCAGCAGCAGCCGAAGCAGCGCCTCCCGCGAGCCCCGCCGCTCCTCGGCGCGCGCCTCCAGCTCCGACTCCAGCGCCTCGGCCGACACGCTGAGGCGGGACCAGTTGAGTTCGGCATCTCCGATCGCGGCCTCCTCCATCCCGCCCGAAGCCCAGGCCGCCGCCGCCGCCGCCCCCGCGGCGCGCCCCGGAACCTCAAGCCGAGCGCTCCGTCGGAAGTGGCGCGGCCGGGGGCGGCCCGCCGCTCACCCCGCACGCCGCTCACCCCGCGCGCCGGCCCGAGTCACGCGACGCCCTACGCCGGGTGCGCGCGCCGCTCGGGGGCGGGCTCCGGCTCACGTGGCGCGCGGCGCGGCGGCCGCTGGGAGCGAGCCGGGGCCTGGGACTTCCAGGAAGCCGCTGGGGGAGCCGTCCCGGCCGCCGTGGCGAGCTCCGCCTCGCGTGGCTCCGGGGGCGGCGTGGCGCGCTGCCGGGGGAGCGGAAGCCGGTGGCGCTCTGGGGCCGGCCGCGCGCCCTTTATAGGCCGGCGGTCCGCGGCCTTGGCTCTCTGAGTAAACAGCCCCGGGGCTTTAGAACCCGCCCGAGGGCCTGCGCGTCACGCGGCGCCGCCCCCTTTGTTCTCACTTGAGGCCATGCCCCCAAACCTGTGGATCCCGAGAGCGCAGCCTTGACGGGAACTGACCCGCGGGAGAACAGGCCTGGTGGCGCACGCCTCCTGTCCCGGGACTGGAATGTAGAGTCAGGGGTATGGAGTCCTAGGAAGCGAGTCCCAGGCCAGCCAGGGCGACGTGGTGTAGAATAAAGCCAAATCGGATGTAACTCGATTGCAATTGCCCCATTGGGAAAACATGCTTAAGGACCTTCCCACTTTCCCTCCAAGGTTTTCTTCTTTTGCCTTTTAAAGCAGCGTTGTAGCCGGGCGGTGGTGGCACACGCCTTTAATCCCAGCACTTGGGAGGCAGAAGCAGGCGGATCTCTGTGAGTTCGAGGCCAGCCTGATCTACAAGATCTAGATCCAGGACAGGCTCCAAAGCTGCAGAGAAACCCTGTCTCGAAACCCCCCCCCCCAAAAAAGGCAGCGTTGTAAAAGTAATATGTGAGTGCCCAGCCACTGAGGACTGGTCAGCAGTTCCCACGGTGCAGGCCACTGAGTGACTTGGAGCCACCATTGAGTGGTCCTGAGCTCCTCTGCAGACAACTAAGCAAAGTGAAAAAAGGAGGAAGGAAAATAAAGTTCCTACAACCTGTCAAAAAAAAAAAGGGAATCTGTGTCGAATGAGAACTTTGCCCATTTCAACTACAGATTACTCGCGTGGGCTTTGATCTGCCCTTGTGGATGGGAATGAATTTGAGAGTTGGATTGAGGAGGTCCCTTGGTTTGAGTTAGTTTCCGCTGAGCTCAGTTTGAGAAAGCACTCAGAGTCCACTGCGAGTGACAACCAGAGTTTAATTGGGAAACTCTTGACTCGGGCTCTAATTTGGTAATTCTTGTTCGTGTATTTTCATTCTCCCAATTTCAGTCTTTTCTGAAATTGTACTTTGCAATTTTAAAGTCATTAATGGAAATGAGAAAAATACTTAGTGTTTCTTATTGAGCTTAAATACAAAGGAGTTACATGGTTATGTGTACAACAGATGGCACTGAATTGCTTTCTTCCTAAAAACACAAACAAAAAACCTTGTGTTGTCAGTCATGTAGATGACAGGCTTCATGCTTCTTCACAGCTAAGCGTTATGATTGAGTTGACATAGGACGGTATAGTTTGTCAGCTTAACAACTTATGGGTGGAATTAAAAAAAAAAAAAAAAGGCTGTCCCAGGCATAGAGAGGCAGAGGCATAGGCAGGCAGGTCTCTGAGGTAGAGGCCAGCCTGCCTGGTCTGGTCTACAGAGAGTTCCACGACAGCCAGGGCTACACAGAGAAACCCTGTCTGGAAAAACAAAAACAAAATCTGCAAGTGTCTTACAGGTATCTGAACTGAAAGTTTCTTTTTTAAAATGGACCTTATTTCAGATCAAACTAACATTCTAGAAGTAGTTCTACTGTAATCACCGACAGTACTTAACGCAACTTCGTGCTTTAAAAAAAAGTCTATCCTTGATTTAAAAAAAAAGTGTAAAACAAAAAATGTGATTCAAAAAAAGAGCGAAGATTACACATCAGGTAATGGAGCAAAGATGACCTCAGTAGTAGAAAATGAAGCTACGTGGAAAGTTTCAAGTAGGACAGAAACTATTTAAAAAAAATAAAAAGTGAAGGAAAGAGGGTAGAAAATGGAGCTTTAGCAAAATTTTAAGTATACTGCTTGCAGAACTGAGGTATGACCTATTTTAATAAAGATTTGAGCTCTTGGTATCTATTTGTTGAATTTAGGATAGATAGAAACTATCTTCTAAAAGTTGAAAACGGTATTATTTTTGAAGCTCTAACGAGAAAACTGTAAAGAGTGTATTAGTGTAAAGAGTGTATCTCTTGGGGCTGGAGAGATGGCTCAGTGGTTAAGAGCACTGACTGCTCTTCCAGAGGACCCGGGTTCAAATCCCAGTACCCACATGGCAGCTCACAACTGTCTGAAGATCCAGTTCCAGGGGAGCTGACACATTCATACCAATGCACATAAAATAAAAGTTAAATAAAAAATAAAAAACAAAACAAAAAAAAGAGTGTATCTCTTCAGTTAGAATAGGCTCCCACACACAGGAAAGCTCCTCCTTTTCCCTTCTGTGCAGCCCCCACATTCAGCTCCCTATCATTGCAAGTATGATTTCTCTTATGATAATTTTTATGCCAGTGTACTAAGTAATGGGTTTCTTCACGACCTTTCCATACATGTATATCATTGTATTTGCTCCTTCCATTCACCATCTCCTTCCCTTGCCCCTCCCCCAACCCTTTCTTCCCTGCAAACTATCCCCTCTGCTTTCATGTTCTGCATGAGGGTATACAATATTTGTCTTCTTCCCTCCCCTTCAGAACAAACCCTTCTAATCTTTACACACACACACACACACACACACACACACATAATCAAATGCACACACGCAAACACATCTACATATGTATCTTATCTACCTATGGAGAGATTTTGATTCTAAACTATAGATTCATGTATGAGAAAAACCATGGAACATTTGTTTTTCTGAGTCTGGTGTACTCCCCTTTACATGATGATCTTCATTCTACCCTGTGGGGTTTTTTTGTTTGTTTGTTTGATGGTGGGTTTTTTTGTTTGTTTGGGTTTTTTTTTTTTTGTATGTGTGGGTTTTTTGGTTTTGTTTGTTTTGTTTTCTCTGTGTAGTAGCCCTGGCTGTCCTGGAACTCACAGAGATCTCCCTGCCTCTGCTTCCCAAATGCTGGGATTAAAATAGCTAGGCAACCCATTTTTACAGGTGTAATTATTTAAATTTACTTTTATTTTGTGTTCAATAGTTTTTTTAATTTTTATTATGTATTTATTTATATTTGACTGCATGTATGTCTGTGTGAGGGTGTCAGAAGCCCTGGAACTGAAGTCACAGGCAGTTGTGAGCTGCCATGTGGGTGCTGGGGATTGAACCTGGGTCCTCTGGAAGAGCAGCCAGTGCTCTAAACTGCTGAACCATTGCTCCAGCGTCCAGGCGTAACTTCTTTCAGATAATTTTCACTGATTGGACTAGTGTGTCATGTGTCTGACTTACTGGGTTGATTTTATTTTTTAATTTTATTTTTTTAATGATTCGGTTAGATTAAAAGAGCCCTGAGAGGAGTGTCTTCACTTGTGAGTTTATCCCCAATCTACACAGTTACTAAGCTTTTGAGTAGCAGTGCAGTTATAAATATTTTTAGTTGAAAGAGAGCTAACATTTATTAAGCACCCCCATTTATCAAGAACTTGACATTTCATTTGATTTTCCACATCAGATAAATTACATTTTAAACAACTTGCAATTTGATGTAATTTATTTAAAGGAGCTTTTGGCCCCACTTTAAAGGGGAGGAACCCTAAACTGAGAAATAAAGAGTAAATGTCTCGTATGACATAGATGGTGACAAGTATAGTCGAAATTTAGCATCACGTTTGTGTGGCTCCAAAGTCCATGACCTTTAAATTACAACACACTGACTCATTGAACTCAGTCTAGTGCGCTTCTTTTCTTATTCAGAATGATAAGATTGTTCAAATAGTGAGTAGATAGGATTTCAAAAGATAGCTACTCACTAGAGTTAAAGGGCATTTGTTGAGGTTGGAGATTTTGTGGGTGTCGAACATACAGCCAGAGTGGACCACTTAGGTAGAAACAAAATTTGAGGTGCTGTGCTTTTGCTGTGTGACCATACTTCAGGATCATGGGCCTGGTGGGTGCTGAGCAAGACAAGACCATCTATAGACTGGAAACCTATCATTTGTCCAACACTGCCCAAGGGGAAGAGAATCAGAAGTGTGGTGCAGGAGAATTGTCTGTATTCTGTCAATCATGATTTAAATAAATGCTGATTGGCCATTAGCCAGGATGTATAGGTGGGACAACCAGACAGGAAGTAGAGACAGAGCAAGGAGAATAGGAGAATTCTGGGAAGCAGGAAGCTCTTTTGCCATTCCATCCAGACCACCAAAGAAGCAGGATGTGACCTGTCCTGCTGAGAAAGGTACTGAGCCATGTGGCTAACATAGATAAGGATAATGGTTTAATACAAGCTACAAGAGCTAATAAGAAGCCTGAGCTAATGGGCCAATCAGTTTATAATCTTCTGGAGATCTCTGTGATTTTCCTTGGGAACTAAACGGCTGGGGGACCAGGCGGGACAGAAACCCCAACTAGCAGGCCCTTCATACTACAGAAGTGTGCACCTGTGTCTGTGTGCAGTTCTTAGTCTCTGGCAGGAGAATGCAAGCAACCCAGCGGGAAATTATGGAAGCCGACTAGAAAGAGATAGAGTGCCAATAATTTTTGCCAGTTGTAAAACCTATGTGCAAAGACTTGCTGATGTCTAGGGTTATTGTTGACTATAAAATGAAGGACAAATGCTCAGATTGGCACACCGGTTTTGAATTATTACCATGGCAGAATCTTTTCACTTTGGCTTATCCAAGGGTATGGATAGATTAAAGTTCTTTTATCTTCCTATCACTCTAGTTCAAGTCTTTATAAAAAAATCGGTAACTCCGGGTCAGGCATGGTGGTACATGACTTTAGTCCCAGCACTCAGGAGGCAGAGGCAGGTGGATCTCTGTGAGTTTGGGGACAGCCTGGTCTACATATTGAGTTCTAGATCAGTCAGGGCTACAGTGACCCTGTCTCAACAAACAAAAAACTCAGAATAGTAACTCCCTATCTGAGGCAAAATTAAAGTTAGGCTTTAGTAGTTCTTTTCATTTTTTAATTGTTATTTCTAGTAAGTATACAAAAATAATGGATTTCTTCATGATATTGTGCATATAAGTGTACTTTGCTGGAAGCTGTAGTGTGCCAATACTGTCCTATGGGCGTTGTGTGAACATTTTACTAAGTCTATCTCCAAACTATAGATAGTATTATCTCCATTTTACATACAATAAAATCAAGATATGGGAGAATGAATTAATTTTCCAAGCTACAAGATATGGTAGAACCAGGTGCCAACACAGCGGAACTTATTTATAGTAGTCATAATTTTTTTAAACCCTTTAATCACTGCCTGACTTAGTTACTTTTTTAAAAAATATTTATTTATTTATTATGTATACAATATTCTGTCTGTGTGTATGCCTACAGGCCAGAAGAGGGCACCAGTCCTCATTACAGATGGTTGTGAGCCACCATGTGGTTGCCGGGAATTGAACTCAGGACCTTTGGAAGAGCAGGCAATGCTCTTAACCACTGAGCCATCTCTCCAGCCCCTTAGTTACTTTTCTATTACTGTGAAAAAAACACCATGACCAAGACAACATATAGAAAACAATTGAGTTGGCTTACAGCTGCAGAGGGATAAGAGTCCATGTTGGCAAAACAGAGGTAGCAGGTAGTGAGCAGTCACAGCTGAGAACTCAACTCTCTGAACTCCACAAACAGGGAAAGAAACCACAGCACACTGGAAAGGATGCTTGGCTTTTGAAGTCTCAAAACCCAACTGTTGTGGGATATTTGATTGCACTGTGATACCCCAAGACTGTATTAAAGTTCCTTGACTCAGGGAGTGGAGCCAGTGATTAGCTGACCAGAATTAGTCATAGAAAAGCCAGAAATACAGATAGAGAAGATGCACAGGAAGGAGTAGGGAGACACCTGGAGATTTTGTGCTGTCTTCGATCTGGGAAGTGTCGAGAGAAGGTCAGCTGGTTGCTCCTCTGCTGCCTCTTTGATCTATCAGGTTTTTCACCCCACTATCTGACTCCGGGTCTTTATTGGTAATAGAAGAACTTAGATAAACACAACATCCATTCCCAGTCACATACTTCCTTCAACAAGACCATACCTAAACCTACCCAAGTAATGTCACCAACTGGAGACTAAGTACTTAGATGCCCAAGAATATAGGGGAATATCTCATTCAATGCCACACTGTTTAAGGAACTTTCTATGTATGAATAGGAAGAAAGCACGAATCATTGAAAACAGCAATTTTAGAAGGGAAAAATGTACATATCACTCAAGCACATGAAAAGGTGATAAACATATTAGCCATCTGGGAACTATGAATAAAAGCCACAACAAGCTACTTATGTTGTTTTTCTGTTGGCGTAGCAGCTGCACCTGAGTCTACTGATAGTTTAACTACCATCTGCAGGCTGCATGGCCCCACAGTCAGAGCCCCGTAGTTCAGGCCTTGGCCTGGTGGGATTTCTGGTCCATCTAGTACCAATTCTGCTTCAGCTGCCAAATACAGTTGTTAACTAAGTCTTTATCATTCCATTTACCAGTAAAGACTAGGGAGTCAGATGTTGGGGTGAAAACCTGCTAGCTCAGAGAAATTGTGAAGCAACTAGCTGACCTTCCCTTTTGGCTGGAGACCCAGCAAGAGTGTCTCTTCAGCTATCCAAACCAACAAAAGACCCTCAAAACTCCAAGACCCTCCCTATTGCTTCCTGTGCATCTCTTCATCTGTCTTCCTGGGCCCTCCATACTCTAATTTCTGTCAACTAGTTGCTGGCTCCACTCCTCATCCAAGGTTGATTTTATTAACAGTCTTGGGTTTCACAGTGCAATCAAATATCCTGTAATACTCATGCCCACCTAGGAAAGCTAAAATAAAATGGTGATTCACGCTGGTGCATAGGTGAATAACAGTCACTCTCACAGGCTGACGGTGGGAATAAAAAATGGTCTAGTCACTTTGGAAACCCATCTGGATGGTCTGAAAAGGTTTAAAACTGGAGTTGTCATATGACACAGCAGCCCGTCTCTCAGGTACATGCCAAAGAGAAAATGAAAACGTCATTCCAGGCATGTACACATGAATGTTTGTAACATCATTATCCATCACAGTGGGCAGTGGAATTAACCCCAAATCCATAAACCAAGAGAGGGTAGATAAAACATGGTAGATGCACACAGCGGAACACATTCAGCAATAGAAATAAAAGAAATGCCAATCTATGTTACATGGACTACTCTGGAAGACTTTGTGCTAATCTCTCTGTTGTGATGGACTCACTTACATCCTGGCCCATCGTTCACCTCAGCTTTTCTGAGGGTCAGCATGCATTCAACCCAGTTAAGAAGAGATGGTAATGTATATGCTGTGTAGCTGGGAAAGGGAGATGCCTTAATAAAAAATTTCCCGCTGAGTTGTGGTAGCACACGCCTTTAATTCTAACACTTGGGAGGCAGAGGCAGGCAGATCTCTGTGAGTTCAAGGATAACCTGATCTACAGAGCAAGGTCCAGGACACCCAGGGCTGTAACATGAAAGAAGGCTTGTCAGAGTTTCTGTTCCCACAGCCGTTTTGCCCAAAAGAAAATCATACAGAGATCTCCATAATATTATAAATTGATTGGCCCATTAGCTCAGGCTTCTTATTAGTTCTTGTAGCTTATATTAACCCATTATTCTTATCTATATTAGCCACATGGCTCGGTACTTTTCTCAGCAGGGCAGGCCACATCTTGCTTCTTCCATGGTCTGGGCAGGACTCAGGAGGAATGGGCATCCTCCTTCCCAGCATTCTCCTGTTCTCATTGCCCCACCTTTACTTTCTGTCTGGTTGTCTCACCTATTCTTCCTGCCTGGCCAATCAGCATTTATTTAAAACATGATTGACAGAATACAGACAATTCTCCTGTACCACTTCTCCCCTTTTTTTTTTAAACAAAGGAAAATATCCATAGTCAGTTTTTTGGGAATGTGGGTGTAGTATTCCAGACTACTTCCAGCTGGTTGGGGGTGCTGATAATCTTATGGGGACCTAAAGAAAATTTAGAGTTATGATCAAGTCCTGACTGGAGTATCCTGTGAGGCTTGATCATCTCAGGCAGCAGTCTTGAATCTGTTCTGGATGTAGAACTCAGACATCCAGGCCATCTGTTCCTACTGGAGATTTCTCAGGTGGTCTTACTTGATCAAAGGAAGTTTCTTAACTCAGAATGAATCCACAGCCTCTCATTTCCTGTGGAAACAAAAGCAAAATCTCTTCTCCAAAGTAACATATCTTTTGACTTCAATTTTGAAGTCAAAGTATTTTCAAAATACCTATCTTGGATTAATTCAGCAGCATTTATAAGCAAATATCTTTTAGCAGCTGTTGCCCCTTCCTCAGCATTCAAACAATTCAAAGAGAGCATAATAACATACAGTATCAAGATTCTCTGTATATTTTCCATCTTTATGTGGCTTTACTTTAACTTCTATTTCTTTTATTTTTACTTTTTGGCTTTTTGAGACAGGTTCTCTGTGTATCTTTGTCCTGGAACTCACTCTGTAGACCAGGCTGTCCTTGAACTCACAGAGATCCGTCTGTCTCTGCCTCCCCAGTGCTGGGATTAAAGGTGTGCCTACCACACCTTGAACTCACAGAGATCCGTCTGCCTCTGCCTCCCAGGCTTTGGGATTAAAGGTGTATGCCACCATACTTTGAACTCACAGAGGTCTGTCTACCTCTATCTACCAAGTGTTAGGATTAAAGGTGTGTACCACCACACCCAACTCCTCTCTTTCTTTCCTTTTTTAACGACTTTAACCTTTAGCCTGCCTATATTTTTAACACACTGTAAACCATTTAGAGGTTTTCTTGGTCTTTGAATCTCTCTTTACTGTATATCTCTCCCTTTCTGACCACATGAGTCTTTAATTTACCAAGCAATATGGGAAGGATTAAAGCTGTGGCTTTGATGGCTGGATCCAGCCCATTCCTTAGCTTTGTGAGATTCCAGGCTCATGGTGGAGGTACCAGCTGGAGCCATGTTTATTGCCACAACTCTATAGCATTTCAAGGTCCCTGCCAGCAAGGCAAGCTGCAGCATTCTGCTCACAAACCACACTCAAATGCTCCGTAGTCAGACCACCTGCCTGAAAGAGTCAGAGTTTGCCCTGGCAGGACAGCCCAGAAAGCCGGCATTTTAAAACAGCACAGCTTTTTTCCTGCTATGGCTGAAAACTGAAAAGCATGCAGTCAGCTTTTATCAACACTATTTAAGTGTTTCTTGGCAGGACCTCTTGAAAGAGCTGCAAGGCTTTATAGCTAAAGCTGAGTCAGGAAGCCTCTCTTAGATGAGAGTGCTTGCTTGCCTCTAGCAAGCAGAGCAGACATGAGAAATTGCTGCTACCAAGAAAACATGCTTTACTTTATTCTTTTCCAAGTTTTCTCAGGCTTTCTGTGGATGCAGTTATCCATGCGTAAAAAAAAAGAGGGGGAAATGGTGTGGGAGAATTATCTGTATTCTATCATGTTTTAAATAAACGCTGATTGGCCAGCATTCTCCTGTTCTCATTGTCCCACCTTTACTTCCTGTCTGGTTGTCCCACCTATACTTCCTGCTTGGCCAATCAGCATTTATTTAAAACATGATTGACAGAATACAGACAATTCTTCCACACCACAGGGCTGCACAAATAAACCCTGTCTTGACAAACCAAAACCAAAACAAAACAGAACAAAAAAGGACTTTCCATTACTGAATTTGAGTCTGTGGATTAATGGATGCGGTTTCAGGAGGACACAAACCATACTTACCAACAAAAGGAGGAAACTGAGGATGCTCTCCTTTGCTCACTCTTTTCTGGACCTTCATTCTCTGTATCATAGCAAGTGTAAAAGTCTGCCACTCTACTATTGTTCCACTTGTATTCTTTGTTATAATGTAAGAGAAAAGGTCACTAACTCAGGAATACAATATGAAAGCACTAGAATTGCAATGCCACTATCCAGAAATAATTCCTGTCATTATTATTATGATACATTTATTTTCTTCCTCCACAAGCACACACTTTTCTTCACAAGGCTGACATTATATATCATGCTATCATGTGTGTATAAAGCTTCATACTTTGTTTTTTCACTAAAATTATATAGTATGCCTTTCCCACATGCTATTTTATTTGTCTTCAAATTTTTGATTTAAAAGAAAAGTGTGTGCAGAATAGTTGCCCAGCAGAGGCTTAGAATTTTCTTTTTAATTCTCAGCATAACACCCCAAAAGACTTTTCCAGCTAATAATTATGACCGTGAAGATACCGTGGTCTTCACCGAGCATCTGTGGCAACAGGTTGGTAAGAGCAGCTCTCTGAGCCTTCTCCCTGAGGACCGCCACACAACTATCCCTTCAAAGACACGCTGGCTTCGCCTGACTTGCTTCTAAGCTGGCTGAGCAGGGAAAGCAGCTGGCGAACAGGTAAGCTCTTTGTCTAAAGTGACTGTCTATTTGGGAGGAATTGGTGGCCAGTCAAGCAACTTACAGCGTGACTAACGTGTCGAGGTGTCTGTGCCAACTGTGTCTTGTTCCTTCCTTTACACATTGCCACAGTGATGCTTCACAGACTTCTCTGGGGTTTCTCCCCAAATCAGACATCAAGAAGGTATAACCGCTAGAGCCAAGGCCTGGCTACATGACCAGAATTTTCTGCTTTAGGATAATTTACTCTCATTATTATTAGTACATAAATCTCTTGTTTGTTTTGAGTTAGGGGGGAGGGTGTTTTATTTTTTCCCTTTATACAGTAAAACTTTGTAAAAATATCAAGTCAGATGCAATTAATTCTATTAATGAATACTTGTTGGATGTAAAATATATGGCCTACTCTGGAAGATGTTTAACATGGAGGAGCACCTAGTCCTGTCCTTGCGGAGTGAGCAGCCCAGTAGAGCTATAGTCAAATATGAATATAAACAGCTATAAGGCAAAGTAGATAAGTTGAGAGTGACTTTAATGTTCTCACCTATTAAAATTATTTTTACATTGAGCCTGTGTTACTGTTGGGACCATTGGGAACAAGCTTTAATAAATGTGTCAGAGGATTACATAGCAGTGCAAAGGGCAGAGGAGTGAAAATTCTGTCCAACCGGGGTCAAAAGGGAATGAGGAAGGCCTTGGAGTTTCTGTCTTTTTCAAATGACGAAAAACTTTCGTATAAGACAAAGTTGACAAAATTTCATTGAACTATAAAAAAAAACATATCATATTTTTAGAAACTTTTCTCCATGACATTTGCTTATTCCTTTTCTCTGTTAACTACAATAGCCCTAGTGGCTGTCATATTACTCCTTAAATTTATATTAATTTAGGTCTCGTTTCAAACCATTTTACTGTATCTTCCATGAAGAGATATTTGACACATAGTTAGCACCTAGCTGTATCATAAGTAGTGGTGGAGGACAGCGGTGGGATGTTCCCTTACTAACCAAATAACAGGAATAAAAGGAGGCAAGACTACATGCTGGAGGGAATCTTGGTCTTGCCTGTCTTCAAAACAGAAAGAGATAAAGAACATGTGGGAAAAAAACTGCCTACAGTGTGATTTGTGCAGTGAAATTATGCTTAGGGCAATGCAGAAGGAATGAATAGCTGGTTGTGAGGTGAGAAGGATGTCAAAGGGCTACCTTTGTACCTGTGTGGGAGCACTGAGGTCAGGGGTGACACAGGCAATGATGGGGTGGCATGGGGTGAGGTGGGGTGGCACCATGATTTGGGGATGTATTAGTGGAACTTAAAGTGTGGAGAAATAGTCTAGAAAGTGTTGGCACACACCTTTAATCCCAGCACTCTGAAGGCAGAGACAGGTGGATCTCGGAGTCTGAGGCCAGCCTGGTCTACAGATTGAGTTCCAGTACAGCCAGGGCTACACAGAGAAACCTTGTCTCAAAAAAAAAGCAAAACAAAACAACACACAAACAAAGCAATACAAAAAAAAAAGAGGTCAAGTGGGAAGTTGGATTCAGTTTGAGTGCTGAATCTTTATTTGCATACAGATATACTTCTGTGTTAGAACTCCTGGAAGTGGCGGAGCATTGTCACCCAGATGTCATTGGCATATGGAGGACAGGTTATGGGAGCTTCCTCAGCTGAGGCAGCCCTGCTAGGTCTGGAGGGTAGACTTGGTGCTGATGAAGACCCGCCCCCCCACAGGTAGCTGTGGATATGGGACCCAGATCATCTCTTAGCTGAAGCAGATTTCTGCCTTTTTCTTTGTTACAGAATGGCTTTCTTTTGGTTGTGGGCCAACCTACTTCTACTCCTTCACAGTGCAGGTGAGTCATTTTTCAAAAACTTTTAGAAATGTTTTGGAAACCATTTTGGAGATCATGAGGACAGTGATGTAGTGATTAAAAAAACAAAACAAAACAAAACCAACCAACCAGTCTAGAAACAATTTAGTCTCTTAAAATCCCAGTCTTGTTATTTATTAAATGTGAAAAGCAAATAAATGTGAAAAGCAAATACTATATTTGCTTTACAAAGCGTGGTGAAATGTGCATACCTTTTGCAACCTTAATTCTATCTGTTCTAACGAGAAACCCCTCCCTCCAAATTAGGTTTGTCCATTTGAAGCCATATGACCAACTTGATTCCCATGCTGATTGCAAACTTCCCAAAAGAAAAGACATTCAGAACCCCCACCTTCAAGTGACTTTGCAAAGTATCAAATTTTATAGTATCAGAATATTTGAAATAAGCCCTGTCATAAAAAAATCTAGATGGTCATACAACTCAATTTTTAAAATTTCACTTTATGTACTCAAGTCTGCAACAATGTGGGTGATGCAACAGGTGCGGATTTTGAAATTGTTAACGTAATTGAGCAAACCTGAAGCATATGACTGACGGTTTCTAAAAAGTTACTGTGCAGGCAAGCCCTGCCATCTAACTACTCCACACAGTGACCAAACACATTACAGTCCTCAGGGACACGCAATGTCACAGGAACAGTGGTTCTGATCTCTGATGGGCAGCAGCAGTTTGAGAGTATTCTTAGGCCCCAGACATAACTCAGAAATTAGTGAAAGTCTTGGTCCACTGGGTAATATTTCTTGGCTCTTTTCACTTGATGATGGAGGTGTGTGTGTGCGCGCGTGTGCAGGTAAAGGGACAAAGGCAAGTGAGCTGACAGTCTCTCACACTGAAAGTGCTACAAAAATGTTAAAGAGAATGCAGATAAGAATGGCGAAGATACATCTAATAATATATTTTTGAACAATACTGTCAACCTGGTAAGCTGAGCCAGGTGCTATAGCAGTGCGTTAGATACTCATATTTTTTTGTATAAATTTCAAAGTATTTTTCTACATTTTTAGCTTTTTGGTACATTTTTGTCTTGGGCTTTTCGATCTGGGGTCACTAAAGACACAACAGCCTAGAAACAACAGTTTGAGAAAGATGAAAGACATATTTAGATAGGAGTAGGGTTGTGCGGACACACCAGTTAGGGGTTGGTGACTTCCAGTCTCAGCTGGTCATGTCTGTCTTAGATTCCAGAGTGTGAAGCTCTTCCTTCCAAGGCCACAGACAGTACAGCTGTAGCAAGAGCTCAGAGGCTGAACCCTAGATAATAAGCCAGCGATCTAGCAAAGAGGAAAATACATGTTCTTAGGAGAGAGATTGGAGTGAGGGCAGCTACACACCTCTGGTCTCTTCCTTGTGTCCCTCTGGAAGATGAGTGAGTCATGTCACAGAAAAACAGTCACCAAAATCCCAAGGTGTTTCACAACTACCTGGAGCAGGTGGTGTCCTAATTATATATACAGAAATAAACTCAGGGAGATGAATCGCCCGAAGCCATGTGATTAGTAAGGGTTACTTAGCACTGGAGCTTGGATGTGTAAATCCTCAGACCAGGACTTTAGGAACCGCTGTTAAAAATGTGCAAACCCATCCTTCTAGACATTTCTTAAGTCGTCTCTTCCTACGCTGCCCCTTCTGTCTTGCCTTTTTTTTGTATTCTTCACCTGTTTCCTCAGTAATTGATTTGCTTGTCAACTTTAGAAAGAATGATTACTCTTAGCTGAAATAACACATCTCAACTAGAGAGCTTTGGAATCAAAGTCCTAAGACTCAGCAGTCTCCTCCCACCCACAAAGTGAGCTGTGCATCCCTAAACAACTTACCTCCTGGTACTAAATGGTATCTGCTTCAATGTCGTCTGCAGATTAAGGTTAAATCCAGAAAAGAAAGGTCTTACAATATGTTTAGCATATTGTAAACACAAAATAAATGAAAGCTGATAGAGTCAGGGTTCTCCAGCATGCACATGTGTACACACACACACACACACACACACACACACACACACAGAGAGAGAGAGAGAGAGAGAGAGAGAGAGAGAGAGAGAGAGAGAGAGAGAGAACCAGAGGCATGATCTGTGATCTGATCTGAATCCAAGAACCTGAGACCCAAGAGGAGCCCATGTCTCACTTCAGGTATGAAGGTGTGGAAAAGATTGCTCAAGCATTTGAGCAGGCGTTCTGACGGCTGGTAGGATGCTCAGCTGTTTTGTTCTATTCTGGATTCAGATAGAGTGGGAGGATAGCTGCTTTACTCAAGTTTGTCCTTTCAGCTGTTAACCTAGCACAAAATGACCTCCATAAACTCCCATAGTAACCAGGTCCCTGCACGCTGGGATGGGCAGACTGTGTCTCTGTCCTCGACTGGCTGGCTGGCTGCATTTGGCTGATGGCTTGGAAGCTTCCTTGCCCACTTAGCGTAATACCCAGATTTGTTCTTAGTGCTTAAGTTAGTTTTCTTCTATTTTGTCATAGCTTTTTATACTAAGCAACACCCTTACTGAGGCTCTCACTCACCAATTCTTCCTCCTTTTATTCCGGGCATTTCTTTGTGGGGGCGGGGGGAACAGACACACAAACACAGAAAGAAAGACAGAGACAGACAGATACACAGACACAAATGCAGAGAGAGAAAGAAAGAGGCAAGCAAGTTGAAATCCCACTGTTACAGTCTTCACCTGTTGCTGGTGACAACCTCTGAGTGGGTTCTGGGGGAAATCGTTTGAAAATATCCAGTCAGGTAACTTGCCAACCTTCATCTATCACATGCCAGGGGTCTACTCCATGCTAAGAATTCATGAGTTCTATATAGTCCGTGGCTGTGGTCTCCACAGCCATCAGGACCCTAGTGAGAGGTATTTGTGGCAGGTAGAATAGGTTAGTTTATTCTGCCATCCCAATGTGCCTTCCTGGATTACTGAAACAGAGAGTAAAGAATGTTCTCAAGAATGTTTCAGTGTTAAGGTTCTGGGAGCGATGCCTGCACTGTCAGTCAGACATGTTTACAGAAGGGCTGAGCTGGCACCTGACTGAAGAGATGAAAAGGTTATGGCGCACGGTGCGTGCGACAGTTTTCTTTTGCTATTGTCAATCTGGCAAGCCCAGCTTGGTTTTGGAGCCAACACCCGCAGGAACACAGCTTCCTGACAGGTCAGCTCTGACAGATGCACTTTGCTGTGTCATTGTTTGCCTAGCAGGAGGCAGGGGCAGGCAGAGCACATGTGACAAGCCGCACCCTCCCTGCCCATCTTTGGACTCACTTCTCCAGGCTTCTAGTGATTTTATAAATGACCAGTCCCCTGCAGTGAATCTCTCTGCCTCCACTGTTGCCGTCCCTTACCCAGTGCGTGCTCATTGGCCTTTACTGACTTCATTTCCTCTTTGACAATTCAGCGTTGGCAGATGAGGTGCGGGCCCACCCGTTCACTGACGTGACCCTTGACTGCGAGTTCTCCTTTATAGAGGGTACCGAAAACCTTGAGTTCTACTGGGAGCGTGAAGACATAATAGAGGAGTATGAAGCGGGAGATCGCGACTTTTACCGCTTCTTCACGCACTACGATTTCTTTCAAGTGTTCACAAAGGTGGTTTACCAGTTCTACGATAACGCAGAGCAACTCGAAGATCAGAACGCCTTGTATGAGGGAAGGGTCTCTGTGGACCAGAACGAAATTTCCGAGGGGATTCTGTCCCTTCTGCTGCGGAACGTGGATTTCATGGATGAGGCCGTGTACAAGTGCTCAGCTGTCACTCCCAACGGCAGAGGGGAGAATAAGGTCAAGCTGATAGTGGAAGGTAAAGGGACTTCGTGGATGATCTTGACACTCGGGAGGCAGAGGCGGGCGGATCTCCGTGAGTTCGAGGCCAGCCTGGTCTACAAGAGCTAGTTGCACCAAAAACTCCAGAGAAACCCTGTCTCGAAAATCAAAAAAAAAAAAAAAAAAAAAAGAAAGAAAAGAAAAGAAAAAAGAAAGAATAATGGAGTATCAATTTGCTTTAGCTAAAACTGTTTCTCTGAACAGAAGGTACGATGTCTGTACCGGGAGACATCACTCATTATACAAATGAACTGGGGCAGCCAAAGCTACACTGGTTGAATCTCAAATGTTACACGTTGTAACAACCCCCTACACACACACACACACACACACACACCCTGATACAATACTAAGGTCAAACACAATTCAGAGTGAATAGCACTGAACTGGTAATCAGGATGCTGGAGTTCTGAATCGGGATGACGCTGGGCAGTCCATCAGTTTCTGTAGACCTCATTCTTCTCACCACAAAGAGAGGCTTCAGGGCTGGAAAGACAGCCCCTTAGTTAACGCACTGGTTCGATTCCTAGCACCTACACAGCCCACGACTGTAATTCCAGTGCCAGGGTATCCAGCCATTCTTCTGGCCTCCGTGAGCATGCATCATGTACATGGGACATTGAAATACGTGCCGGCAATACACACATATAAAATAAAAAATGTAAAACCTAAAAAGTAGTTTGAAAAACATTGATTGGGTTGAATCCACGTTCCCGCAGTGTTAAACCCTTGTCCTCCAGTGTTTCATGGAAAACTGTGTCCTTTCTGACAGAGCCAAGTGGCTATGGGTCCCGCGAGGCAGCCACCCTCCAGGGTAAGAGATGGGAAGATGGCGAGAAGGGTTTCTCAATTCTTTGTTGTTGTTTTGTGAGACAGAATCTTTCTATGTAGGCCGGTCTGGGCTTGAACTTGCAGCAATCCTCCTGCCTCAGCCTTCCTTCTGAGTGGTGGGAATTACAGGTTCATGCCACTTCCCAGCTTTATTACTTATCTTTTGTGATTCCCCCATCTAAGGACTAAGTAGGCCCGGCCTGGTTTAGCTTCCAAGAACAGATGAGATTGGGTTCGTTCAGAGTGGTGTGGTCATGGACTCTTCTGTGATTCTCAACTTGGGACTCTGAGGTCAGTGGAGACTCTGGAGTAAACCCACACCAAGAAGGAAAGATCCCCCAAATAAAGACAGCAGCAGTAGGGGCCTAGGTGGCAAGAGAATATTCATATCCTCCTTTTCTCTCACAATGCTTGGGCCAAAATTTTAGCTATGGTGAACCTAGGAACTTATTGTCTCCATAGGGTTAGTATAAACCCTGAAGGCTTTGGCCTTCTGGGACTAAACAAAAAGGGAACTAATTGTCTTGTTATTTTTTTCCCAACCAGATTCTGAAATGCCCCAGGTGAAGTTTGACAAGATTGATGATGAAGATGTGGTTACATGCACATCTCAGGGCTGGTACCTCACACCCAATGTGACCTGGTTAGACCGGGGAGAAAGGGACCTTAGCAACCACAGCACGGTGGAGGTTCTGGAGGAGCAGGTGAACGGCTTGTACAGAGTGTACTCTGTCCTCAAATATCCGGTCAAGTTAAACGAAAAATATGTCTGCCATATTACAGAGACAAATGAAAACAACAGACCTATCAGATCCATCCGGCGGTACCCAAGTAAGTGCAGCTCTGAGGGGAAGCCTGCGAGCAGGCTGCGGTTCGCCACACAGACGCCACTCATTAATATTTACCGAATGCCAAATGTGGCGGGCACTTCTGAGCACTTTGGGGTTTAAAGAAGCGCCAGGAGCACGAGCTTGTAGCCTGCGGTCAGAAATGGTGGTGATGTGGAGCTGGAAAAAAGACTATGCTTGGGGGAACAACAGCTCTCGCCAGATGGAGGTGACTCTTCCTCCTGGCGAGGCTTCCTGGTGTGACAGGCTGAGTAGTCGTAGCAGCCATCTGTGGGCCACTTACCACGTGTCTGGAACTTTACATATGTGTTGTGTATATATGTGTGTCTGTGTGTACACATGTGTGCTTGGGGTGCAAATGCTTGTGTGCAAGGATGGAGGCCAGAGGCTGCTGTTAGTGTTCTTCCCCAGTTACTTCTTCACTTTATTTTTTGAGATAGGTTTTTCTCACTGAACCTGGAGCTCACTGATTCAGCTACACCGACTAGGCAGGGAGCCCCAGGAGTCCTCCTGGTTCTGCTCCCCCAGGGCTGGGATTACACGTGGGCAGTGCTGCACCCAGTTTTTATTTGGATGCCAGAGAGCCATACTCAGGCCTTCACGCTCATGTAGCCGTCTGCTATTTTAAGACCTTAACTCAGCCCTGCAACATAATTGCTGTCACTGTCCCTTTCTAGAACTTTAAATAATTTGACCAAAATCTTGACTAATGAACACAATTTTTAAATTTTTTGGTAACCAATTATGTCATCTATGTCAACTATTATATATCTAAAATATATTAATATTATTTATCAAATTTAACTGGACCCCCTACATTTTATCTGATAATATATAGCTGTAGGAACATTTAGTACGAGAAGGGAATGATGGCAGGGTGGGAGCACCCCCTCTGGAAGAAGGAAAAGGAGGCATTATAAAGCTCTGCCTGGTTGAGGATGCAGGCGGGTGCCCCAGGCCAGCAACACTGTCGCCACAGGGAACTCAAGGACAGGTTGGTTTCTTGGGTCCCATGAAAACTAAGTCCTGGGGAGACTGAGTACTGGTTTTTGATATGGCCTCAAGGTGATTCTGACCCACACTCAAGTCCAAGACATACTGGTGTTGAATGTAAGCTGTAGCTGGTGGGAATGACGCCCAGCGCACCTCTGTCCTCTCCACGCATGAGGGGAACAGGGTGCAGTGTCCTCAGAGCTGTGTCTGCACCGTGAGGGAGGCAGAGCTCCCACCGCCTTCCCCCAGTCCAGCGAAACAGGGCGAGCCACAAAGACTCATGCATTTAAATTTCCACATGAGCTGGCCTTTCCTTCAGAGGGAGAAAGGGGGGCTCACTTTATCTGCCAGACTTCTAAGTCTTTCCCACACATTCAGATGAGCTTGGTGTCTGTTAACCTTAGAGTGGGCCTGGGACTTTCTTCTGAGAACACCAGGATACATTATTAATGGGTTGACTTCAAAAGAAACACTGTTGTTTTTATTCTCTTAAATTTCAAAACCCTTAAAATGCCCTAGAACTATCTAAAAAGGCCTCATATTTTGCTTCTCTCTCTATCCTCTCATCTGTTTATTTATATGAGACCCTTGAGATCTGACATCTGCCTGTTTTCCACTTTGTAGCCTTGGTGTCTCATGACACAGCCGTTGCTCATGGCTCTGGCTCATGGTCCTGTGGCTTTCAGACTGTGATTTTTTTTTTCACAGTGTCAAGCCTTTGTGAAGACTCTGCCTCCCTCAGAATACCTTTCTTCTCTTGATCTGCACCCCAGACTCCTGCCCATTTCCCAAGACTTGGCTCACCTTCAGAGCCCTTCTCTTACGCTCGTTTCTATTTGTTCAATATTTGGCTCATTTGCACATCAAATATTTGTGGTCTCCAACTCTGTGCCATATCTTCTTTGTAGGTGCTAGATGCACCCCAGTGAACATAATGAGTCCTTACACTCTCGACATGTTCATACTGTTAGTGGGAAAGAAATACATAGTAAACAGATCATTAAAATGTGTTGTGTGCCACCATATGAACACATTTACATGAAATTCAATACTGAGCGGGGGGGGGATGGGAAAAATTATCTATGCTGTGTGAAGGAGGTGAAAATACATCCCTTGGAGTGCAGATGTAAAGAAACTAGGAGAATATGAGGTGATTTCTAGGGTGCAGATATTATTTCACTTATTGGTGTGGGTGCTGGTTATATGGTCGTATTCAGTTTGCAAGAGATTTATATGGTGCTGGACACTTACTTTTATGTATGTGTTTTTCAATATAAAGGAAAACATGTATTATATCATATGGTGACTAGTCCCATAAAGGAAAACAACACATTGGAGGCAGATCCACAGACAGCCTCACTTCCATGTTAAGTTCCAACAAAGACTTGAACAGAGATATGGAAGCCAGGCAGGAATGTTGGGTTTGAGGAGCAGCATGGAGGCCGGCCAGGGGTTGGAATGGAAAGAATTAGTGACAGAGTGTGGGGTTAAGAGAGTAGAAAGATGAGAGGCGGCCGCTAGCATTGTGCAGTTTCTAGTAGAGCGTTGTGAGGATTTTTCTCAGTTGCAAAGCCACTGGTGGCTTTTGAGCAGAGGAGGGAAATGATTTGATGTGCTTTATAAAGCTCTTGTCTGTCACTCCAGAAAGGCAAGGGTGGGACCAGGGTGACCAGGTGGATTGTTGTGATAATCCAGGCAAGAGAGGGAGGTGTCAGGACCCCAGGTGGTAGGAGTGGAAGTAACAAAGAGAGACTGGATTGTGTTTACATTTCTGAAGACAGAGCAACGGTTCGTTGAAACATTAAGTAAACATTAAGTGTGAGGGAAAGAGAGGAGGCCATGAACACTAAGATTTCTCTCAGTAAGAGGTGTTGTCCCAAGTTACTTATCCCCAAATGAATTCACAGAGCCCGGATTCCAATGCAAATTACATGAGGGTCCTTAATATACAAACTTGAGTTTGGACCACACCTTTCCAGCACCCCAGTATGGTGGGTGCAGAAAGTGTAGCAGCGAGCCTGGGGAGGGGAGAACTTTTAAAGGGGAAACACTATAATCAGGGGAGTTCATGTCCTGTTGTCTTTGGATTGGGTAAGAAGGGCATAGGGTCGGGTACTTTCTGAAACCACTGGTCAGTTTTTGGGCGTGAAAACCTTAACAAAGAGCCATTAATAACTGACAAGGTATCTTCAAGGACAAGATACCCCCTAGGAACATCTGGACCTTGTTAAATTTTATGACCCTGCTCCCTAGCTCCTTAATTAGCTACTTTTAGAATATCCATTCAAATTCTGCTATTGCGGCATATTTCTGGAGCTGAGATCAGCACCCTCCCCCATTATATGGCTTAAAATGAAGCCCCTTCTTTAAAATGGAGTTTGCAAAGAGAATGAATGGGTAGATTCGTATTTGTCTAGGTTTCATTAGGGGTCATCTTTAGAAAAACCCACGTGAGCCATCGGAGAGGAATTTATTCAATAGGCATTTATTCAATTAAGAGAAAGAGACAGACTCAGAAGCAAAACCTGGGAACTGTGAACTACAGGCAGGATTTGAAATTCTGAGACTAGATGTGCTCACCATGGAAGTAGAACGCAAAAATGTAGAGAAACGAGCAAATAAGTAAAGTTCAGGCACTGGAGCTTGGGTCCCTCTCCCCTGCCCTTCACTCACATCCTTGGGGTGAGGGAGATGAAGGAACACAGTAAAGGAGAAGGAGTGAAGTAAATGGAAAACCAAGAGAACAGCATAACTTGAAAACCAAGGGAAAAGCTTTTCAGAGAGAAAGGAATGTTCAACGATGCAGGATACTTCTGAGGAATCAAAAAACGGTGAAGACGGAGAAGGAATCAACTCATGAGCTGAGTGGAAAGCAAGGCATGCCAGTGTGGAGAAAGAATAAGACAACCATCTAGAAGAGACAACTAAGGAAATAGGACAGGTTTTTCTGTAGTACTAAAAGCACTTTTGAAGTTCATGATCATTAAATTAAAACAAGGATCCTGGGAACCATTGCATGATTTTCTTCAGTCTCAGTTATCTGAGTGTAGGCACACAATGGTAATAGGGTTTTGTCATGCTGCCCAACAGATGGAGACAGAAGGGTGTGGCATGGTAACATAATGTCAGCCGTGGAGTTTAAGATGCACTGGGAAAGATGAAGGAGGGAAGGGAGGAAAGGATGAGAAAAGGTGGTAAGAGGGTTGTGGTTGTGTCTTGGTGGAAGAACACTTGCCTAGCATTCATGCAGCCCTGGGTCCTACCCTTAATATTTCCCCAGAAGTTGGAGAGTCATTGGATTCCAGGTCCTGGTGGCATTCAAAAGACTGTCTGAGTGGGGGACTTGAGATGGTGAATTGGAAAGACAGGCAATGGTTAAAGAGTCAGAGTCTTGCCAGGCAGTGGTGTACACACCTTTAATCCCAGCAATCAGGAGGCAGAGGCAGGAGGATCTCTGTGAGTTTGAGGCCAGCCTGGTCTACAGAATGAGTTCCAGGACAGTCAGGAATGTTACCCAGAGAAACCCTGTCTCGAAAAAGAAAAAAAAAAAAAAGTAAGAGTCTTGAAACTGAGAAAGGGGAGAAGGCACAGTTATTGCTAATATCATCATCTAAGTACTAACCATGGGGATGGAGACTAAAACAGGATGTAGGCAAAAATCTCACGAGAGAGAAGGTTAAGGCTCAAACGGATGGCGTACACATGGGATAATGGCATTGACACCAAGAAGTAAGAGACGAAAGCTTGAGGAGTAGCAGCCAAGTCAGTGGCGGGAATTGAAGAGGGACAGCAGGAGGGTGTGGCACGGGAGGGCAGTGGGCAGTAAAGTGAATGAGACTCAGTTCTCAGCCAGAAGTTTGTAGAGAGACAGGCAGGAGAACATTGCAGTCTGCAATCTTTCCTTGTCTGGGATGAATTCTCCCCCCAGGGCGTCCTGGAATGCGCTGTGAGTTGCTGACCTATGATGTCAACTTCCTCTCCGATGGGCCCCAGTCCCACACAGCTAACAGACAAGGGAGGGCCGCCTGAGGCTCTGGGACTATGCTGCTCTTTTCTCTTTTTATCTCTGAAAGTTGGTAGGAAATACTATTTTTCCCTGTCCTGTTTTCTTTATTCTCCTCTAATTGTTCTCCCCCCCCCAAAAAAAAACAATTGTTGAGAGAATGGATGAATGAACTAGTAAAACCAAATTTCATCTTATAAATGGACAGCAATTAAGAAAACATTCAGAGTATTTTTAGAGCCCCCTTAGCGGACTACCTTCTTAGAGGGAACAAAGAATTCATTGCTCATAGCTCTTCCTTCTTGTGTGGCTCTAAGAATTGCATTGAAGCTGGCCTGCTTCTAATACAAAACTAACTTTTATATTATCTTTTTCCTTCCACTCCCCATGTTTTTCTCTTTCAGAGAAAAGGTTCGGTGAATATGACTATTAAGAGATCTGAATGCTCTCTGCCCAAGAACCTGCCACGCCTTTAGTCAGCGGAGTTCCTGCTTTTTCCTGTGAGGGATGTTCTTTTTGTCCTGGACACTTACTGACCATAAACTAAAATCAAGAAACAAGGAGCCAGTCAGTCCAGAGTGTTACAGATTAACAGAGTCTTGCTTCTGCATCTGTTTCTCTCTTTTGCTTAAAAGATTTGTTCCATTTAATCTCATTCTCCAAACGTGTTAAATTCTGAGTAAACATCAAGTCTTCAGTGCAAAACAAAAGGAGATTAAAATCCTGGTAGACTGAGATTAAAATCCATGTGTCAGTTTCACTGGGGCGGGCTTGGCTATTGAATGACTCGGTGAACTCAGAGCAGAGGGAATATGTTTTCTCTACGTCAGGTTTGTTTCCTTTTGGTAATGTTACTTGGGTACTTGGCCAACCAAGAAGAGCCTAAAAGGTAACTTCTCCCAAATTATCATGAATGTGTTTGCTAAAGTCCTTTTATGCGTTATTGGACAAAGGTTGTAGAAATATCAGACATTAGGTGAGGCTAACTCTTCTGAACTTTTCTGTTTGTCCAGTGGGTTTTTATCTTATTATTATTATTATTAAATTTCTAAATCTCTCCCATCTCTATGCTTTTTGTAAAAATAGATTAATGGTCTGAATATTTGTGTTTTCCCCAAATTCATTCTTTGAAATCTTTACACCAAAAGTAGTGGTAATAAGCGGTAAAGTCCCCTGAGAAGCTGGATCATTAAGGCAAAGCAAATATGATGAAATCTGCATTGCTGCCTGTCTTAGTTAGGGTTTCTATGACTGCAATGAAAAATGCCCTGGTTGAAAAACAAGTTGGGGAGAAAAGGGTCTATTTGGCTTATATTTCCATATTGCTGTTCATTATTGAAGGAAATCAGGACAGGAACTCAAACAGGGCAGGAACTGATTCAGAGGCCATGGAGGGGTACTGCTTACTGGTTTGCTTCACGTTGCTTGCTTAGTCTGCCTTTCTATAGGACCCAAGGACCACCGGTTCAAGGTGGCTCCACCCACAATGGCTGGGCCCTCCCCATGAATCTCTAATTAAGAAAAAGCCTTACAGATAGATCTTATGGAGGCATTTATTCAACTGAGTGTTGTTGAATAGACTATTACTTTAACTATGTTAAGATGAGTTACATTTGTTTATGTTGTGGAATATTACTTTAACTATGTACAGATGAGTTGCATTTGTTTTCCCTTGCCTGCCTAAGGCACCTGATTGGCCTAATAAAAGGCCAATGGCCAATAGCTAGGAAGTAGGGGGATAAGTGGGAATGGCAGATGGAGAGAATAAGTAGGAGGAGGAATTTAGGTTGGGATGGAAAGAATGAGGGAAAAAGAGAGAGAGACCTGGGGCCAGCCAATCAGGCAGGGGCCAGCCACAAAAGAAGCAGGACACACAGAGTGAGAAAAAGGTAAAAAGCCCAAGGCAAAAGATAGATGAAGAGAAACAGGTTAAATTAAGTTGTAAGAGCCAGTGGGGCAAGCGTAAGACAAGGCCCAAAATCCACAACTAATAATAAGTCTCCACATCATGACTTAGAAACTGATTGGTGGCCAAAAGAAAAGCCTGCTTCAACTGAGGCTGTTCCCCTCTGATTACTCCAACTGGTAGTGTGATGATACAAAACCAGTTGGCACAGTGTGAGGGAGGCCCCTTGTCTCTTCCACCTCATGAGAACAAATGACAGGTGCCATTTATGATCCACAAAGGTGGTTCTTGTCAGACACTGAGTCTGTCAGTACCTTAATCGTGGGCTCTCTACTCTTCAGAAAGGCAATAAGCCATCTTGGTGATGATATTTCGTTATTGCTGCACATGGAAACTCAGGCATCTTCCTTTGTTCCTTTCTGGGGGCCTGGGTGTGGCAACGTCTTTCCTGGTGTTTGAGCTCAGAGGACTCAAGCTTAGGTTACAGACAGAAAGAAAATGGTAACGAGACATTAGGAAAGAAAAAGAAAAGAAAATTGTTCTGGAAACAAAACTTTTAATTGGATCACAACCTTAATTTTCAGATGATAAAATAATTTTATTCCTGGCCATAAAGCTATGCCCGCTTCTGAAATTTCCACATAGGATGTCCCAGGAAGGGGACAGTCCAGGGAGACAGGCCTGTGAATTGTACAGAAATGACAGCTATATTCTTTTAGAAAGGGTTACCTTATTCTTCTTAAATACGATTTATTTATTTGTATGTATGCATGCCTGTGTGAGTTATGTCAGCAGGTACCTGAAGGTGCCCACAGACACCAAAGGCCATTGAGTTCCCCAGAACTGGACATAAAAGAAATGGTGAGCTAACTGATCTGGGCGCTGGGAACCAAGCCCTGGTCCTCTGTCAGAGCTTAAGTGCTCTTAACCACTGAGCCATCCCTCCACCCCCTGTTATTTACATTCTTAAGGTAAGCTTTGGGGTGTGTGCTAAATGTTGCTTCCACCTATGGGGAAACCAAGCTGGAGGTGGACCACTAGGTGATCTGGCCTGAATCACAGCGAGAGCCTGGTGCAGATGTCATTAGAACCATGATAGACAGGGGACGCATGCATTAATTCTGTGTGTTCAGCAATTACATTATAGGGAGCGTTAATGGGAAATGACTATTTCATGTTGATGCAATGATCTTAAAATAAATAAATGGTACAGAATGGGTGTGAAAGAGGCATGCGGATTTAATTCCTGTCTCCGTTCCTTTCTAGTTCTGTAGTCTTGGATGCATTCCCTAAGTTTATGCTTTCCTGTTCCTTATCTGTGAGACAGCTCTGACACAGGGCCAGTCTAAGAATCGAGGCAATATATGAGATGAAGATATTTGGCAATCGTGATACTTGTCACGACATTTCCTGTGTGCCCGAAGCTTTAGAGTTAACACACATTGGCTGATTTAATCCTTATAAATAAATAAGTAAGTAAGTAAGTAAATAGGTAAATACTATTATTATGCCCCTTTAGAGTAGAAATGGAGACACAGGAAGTTGAAAGAACTTGTAGGAGAAGCAGGGAACCCAGTGGAAGGGGGGGGGAAGGATTGTAGGAACCAGAGGAGTTGAGGACACCGGGAGAACATGGCTCACAGAATCAACCAAGCAGGGCTCCTAGGGGCCCACAGAAACTAAAGTGGCAATCACAGGGCCTGCATGAGGCTGTGCTAGGTTCTCTGCATATATGTTATGTTGTGCAGCTTGGTGTTTTTGCGGGACTCCTAACAGTGGGACTGGGAACGTCTCTGATTCTTTCGGCTACTCTTGAATCCTTTTCCTCCTACGGAGTTGTTGCCTCATCCAACCCTGATATGAGGGTTTGTGTCTAATCTTATTGTAACTTATTATGTCATGTTTAGTTGATATCCCTGAGAGGCCCACTCTTCTGAATTCAAAATAAAATTAAAAATAAAATGAATCTTAAAAAAAAAAGCTAAATGGCTAAATGGGGGAAGTAAGATGGCTCACAAGTAAAAGAGCTTGTCATGGAAGCCTGGGTTCATTCTCAGAACCCACACAAAGGTGGAAGAGAACAGACCCTCCTAATGTCTTCTGACCGCTACACATGCACCATGGCATGCATGCTCACACGTACGCATATTGTGCACACACATGCTAATAATATTAGTAGTAATTATTATTATTTTATTAAAAGAATGATTAAAGGAAACTTGTTACTTTGTTTACTAGCTTATGAAAAACAGAAACAACCAAAAAAGATGCCAGAGATGGCTCATCAGGTAAAGGCACAGGCTGCCAAACCTAACAGCCTGAGTTCGGTCCCCAGAACCCATGTGATGGAACAGAAAAATAGACTTTCACAAGTTGTCTCCTAACCTCCACATGTGTGCTGTGTGGCATGGCTCTCCACCACACATACGCCAAAAAATAAAATAAAAAGATACTTAAACAATACAAAACAATCATCCCAATGAAATACATCAGGATTTACAAGAAGAGAGAGAAAGAGAAAGAAAGGCATTTGCAAAAGATAGAGAATATAGAAAAAAAAACCCTATTATCCCAACACTTTGGAGGCTGAGGCAGGAGAATTGTGAGGCTGCAGCCAGCTTGGGCTGCAGGGTAAGACTGACTCTCTCTCTCTCTTTCACACACACACACACACACACACACACACACACACACACACACACACAAAGTAGCTGCTTGTCAGCTCTGGATCTGGATCTCAGGACAGAATTAGAGCAGTGTTGTCTTGGCTTCTTTGAAAAGGAGAAATTCTGGTAGTTTGTGTATTTAAAACAAGGTCAAGAACTAGGAAGAGAAAGTCCCTTTTCTTCTGTAGGCAAAAT
The DNA here is from genome assembly GCA_004026605.1 of Ondatra zibethicus. Taxonomy (NCBI): domain Eukaryota; kingdom Metazoa; phylum Chordata; class Mammalia; order Rodentia; family Cricetidae; genus Ondatra; species Ondatra zibethicus. The sequence goes on along the minus strand of PVIU01000642.1, from coordinate 50,866 downwards.
TGCCTTCTCCCACAGACTTCATTCTCTTGACAGTGTGTACACGCTTCTGGGTTAGATGGGGCCTTTGCTTCACTCACGCTCTTCCCGTTCCTATCTGCCCTGGCAATGCATTCTTCTTACAGACCCGCATACTTTCAAGTTACTATTAGTTTTAGTTTTTAATTATCTGACCACAGCAGGTCAGGCAAGACCTATTCACCCTGATGGGTATATTTTCTTCTTTGGTCCTTTTTGTTCAATCTGTTTTCAGCAAAGTTGTGCTATTCCATGTGATATACAGATGGCGATGCTTCTGGGCTAGCCTTAACCTCCCAGGACGTTTCAGTTTTGTTTCCTATCTGGGCTCTCTACATGTGATGCTCTTAACTATAAATCCGATTAATTGCACAATGTTTCTGTGAATGCTTTCTGTTGACAAGGCCAGGAGGATGCAGGAAAAACATATCTAGGGTCTCTCAAGAGGTTTTTTTCCCCCTGACATTCAAGCTGAGACAGGTCACGGACAGCCTACACTATGCAGTGAGACTCTAACAACAAAGGGTACAGAAATTTAGGGATTTATTGTAAGTCTGCCCAATTTGACAATGTCCCCTCTCGATACATTGTCCACGGCTGCTGTCTTGTCCCCATCCAGAAATGCTGTCTCCAGTCCCAGATCTAGATGTGCTGTCTAGATATCCATCAGGACGTCTCAAGACAACTCCCACGACTTCCCTCCCCAGCCCGGTGTCTAGGAAACCCCACTGTAGTCTGCCGAGCTGTTCCAGTCAGAACTTTGAAGTCATTTGTGACCATTACTTATACTTTGTATCCATTTGCGAGCCATGAGCCAGTTCCTACCGAGGTTACCTCCTTACACTTTGGTTAACCCCAAGATCACTCATTCTCGTAGTTCAAATCACTGTGATTTCTTCCTTCATTTCTGTAGTCATCTGCTGGGACTTCTTCCTACTTCTGCTGCCTCTACTAGAAGCTGGGTCTGGCCATTCCCTTCCCTCCATTATTTTCTGCTGTCTACAAGATACATGAGAGCTGTACAAATATCTATGCCACAAGACCAACAATGGCTACTTTTTTCTTAGGCAGTTCACTGTCTGCCGAGGCCTTAACATTTGCTTGCTTCATTCAGCTTACACAGCAGAGTTCCGAGGAATTGTTATTTCCCTTCTACAGGAAAGGAAAGCCTGCCACCACAGGGAAGAACAGAAATACTCAGCACTCAGCACATCAGGACTTCTGTTTGTTTGTTTTTTCGAGACAGGGTTTCTCTGTAGCTTTTGGAGCCTGTCCTGGAACTAGCTCTTGTAGACCAGGCTGGCCTCGAACTCACAGAGATCCGCCTGCCTCTGCCTCTCGAGTGCTGGGACTAAAGGCGTGCACCACTACCGCCCAGCTGACTTTTAGGTTTTCTATATACAATATATTTCATTTTATTCTCATAAGAACTCTATAAAATACCAATGATTGTTATCTCCATTTTACAAATGAAGAAAATTCAAGCACATTTGTCTGATATGCTACAATAATTAGGGACAGAATGGATTCAGACCAAGCTCCATACATCTCTATATGTGAGACTCCCTCTGAGTGGACTCCGAAAATCCTACTTGGGCAGAGTTCTGCTTGTTGTTTGTGAAGGGTTTCTTTTCTTTTGTCCACCTTTTGAGACAGGGTCTCTTACCCTTTGCACAGTTTGCCCTCAAATTTGTAAACCTCCTGCTTCATCCTCCGGTGTTCTGATGTGTTAGGGCCTTATGCAGGAAGAAAGAGAATGAACAAAGGGCCTCTGTAGCTTCCGGGGGACCACCGGAAGTATGTCAAGATAAACGTGCGGGAGTTTAGCTTTTACGAATAGCATTCTCTATTGCAAATGACAGAATCATCAATGGCCTTTGATGTAGATAGCCAGTGCTCTGCATGTCTGGACAAGGTCTGGGGTCTATTTCATGTAAAAACTGTACTGCCTTAGAAATAAAATTTTGTTTTACAACCAGCCTAAGCCTAAAGATGAGAGGAAAAATGACACCCCAGGACAAGATAAAGAAATGGGAGGAACAGTTGTCCCTTTAATGAACTATGTACTTCTGTATCCCCAAAGTCCCACCCCTTGCGGTAGTTGCTCAAGACATTCCCTGCTGGTCCTGTCTGCTTCTGCTTTCTTTCCTCTCAGAAGTCATAACCTTCAACCTCCTCCTCCTCTTGCAGCTGCTAAGGTCAGCAGCTGCCTGTTCCACTGCTCAGGACACTGTCCCTCTGACTCTGAGAAACTGTCCTTAGGCTCGTCACTGTGGTCACTAAAAAAAAAAAAAATTAATCTATGACTATGTAGATGGATAGGACTCAGTGCAATCGTGATGATGTGTCCCATCGTTTCCTCTCCCTTCCCTCCCTGCATCTCCTGTGGAGTGGGATTACAATAGAAGGCCTTCATTCACCACCATATCAAACCTCAGACGTTGGTTTAGAAAACTCCACAGAGCTGATTTTTGTTTCCCACAAAATGTGTTTGTTTTTATCCTTGCTACAGTGTGCTCACAAGAGAACAGCCTGCTGACCTAGTTCCCTAGGGGAAGGGGTTGCTTTCTTACACTTGCCATCCTCCTCCTTTCCTAGGGCCTGATTGCAGGGACTACAGAGATGTTTTCTTTATCTGTTCGGACTTCCCAATTCTCAACTGTTAACAATGTATGGATCCACCTTTCTTTTCTACAGAGTCAAATGGTATCTGTGGACCTAGAGCTCTTCCTAACATGAGTCCAACACTCCTCACTCTGTAACAGAATCATTGTAGGCTCTATTTCATGGGTAGCTGAATGTACAAACGTGTAAGGGAGAACAATTCAGGTTGACACAAAGATACAGAAGGAGTTTTGAGGACTGGGCACACACATAGCGTGAGGAGCATCTACTGTTTTCCAATTCACTTACCTATAAGTGCCCTTATTTCATCAGAGTAAAACCCAAAGGTCTTTCCACGGCCTTTCCACACTGTCAGAAACACTCTCCTCCTACCCCATCACTTTGCCACGTGTGTATCCACTACTCTCTCCCTCTTCCCTTCAGCCAGACTAACACTCCTGCTTCTCTCAACCATCACCCATTTAATTTCCTCTGCTTCCTTTCTTTACATTCTTTTCCAGTGTGGCCTGCCTTGATCCTACTCAAAGTCTGAAGCCCAGATGCTCCCTCATCCCTCAATTTCCCCTGTCTTGCTACCTTATCACTTTCCAACATACGTAGTTTGCTTTTTAGTATGCCTGCTATCTAGCTCTCTTTACTAGAATATGGGCTTCATAAAACAGAGATGGCTATACCTCCTCCCCACACTGGTCCCTGATGCATCCAAGCACTTAAGGCAAACACTTAGAGAATCCTTAGAATATAATAAAGAGCTGGGCGGTGGTGGCGCACGCCTTTAATCCCAGCACTCGGGAGGCAGAGGCAGGCGGATCTCTGTGAGTTTGAGGCCAGCCTGGACTACAAGAGCTAGTTCCAGAACAGGCTCCAAAGCCACAGAGAAACCCTGTCTCGAAAAACCAAAAAAAAAAAAAAAGAATATAATAAAGACACACAAAATAATTGCTAAGGTACTGATCTTAGTCTCTGCTTTATCTTGCCACAGGGCTAGCAATCACTCTTAATGAGTCATTAAACAGGCCAGGTCTGAGGATGACATGACTCAGTTCAGATCCTCTCCTGAGCTTCTCATACTCTGTTCTGGAATATTCCCGAGATTGCAATTCTAGATTAAGCTTATACGTGTCCCAATTCTGGTAATGACTGCATCACACTATGCTCTGATTTCCCTCCGGGGGGCATTTTCTGTGTTCATTTTGAGGGGTTTTGAGTTATTCTGTGTTTGTTTTCTCTTCTTTGGCTTCTCCAGTGGCACACATTTGAATGTCTTTTGTTTTAACGACAAAGGGAAATCTGGGTAAGCTGGCTTATACAAGCATTGAAGTTTGTGACAGGACAAAGACTACCACACATAAAAGTCAAAGGAGGGTGAGCAAAGTAGGGGAAAATAATTGCTATTGCTAAGGACACGAAAAACTAATTATTAGTGACCTGGGGCCAAAAGGCCAACAAACAACAAAAACAAGAACAAAAGAAAGAATCAGAACCATAGGTAGATGTTCAGTTCACAACCCAAACAATAAAATCAGTACCTGAAAAATAAAATATCAGGTAGCCCCATTTTCCTCTACTGGTAACCAAACAGTTTGAAGGTACAGGGAAACGGACTTGCTAAGACCAAGTTCTCAGCAAAAGGAAACTGGTTTGCCCCAAAGGGACAAAAAGCAGGAAATAAGAGATAAAGATGGGAGATAGAGGGAGAAGGGGAATGGAACACAGGACAGGAGAAGGGTGTGTCCCGAAGAGGGACAGAGGGCCACCTCTAGATAGAGAAGAGACCGATGCGACCCATGGGCAAATGGCAGTTTAGAAAGGTAAAAGGGGAATCCTGTGTTAGAATGAGGTGTTTACTTTTGTTTGAGCATGTTAACTAGGTGAGCCAAAGGGGGCCTCAGATTGCTAAACTTCATCAGATAGCTGGACCTTGGTAGTCAGCCTCAGGAAGAAGTAGAGGCCAAATAAGGGAGTAGACCTTGGGGAAGGGGTAGTTTTAGGAATGTAATCTAATGGTTTTTAGTAAGGAAGTGGGAATAGAAGGACAAGGCTTGCCAGAGCCGTGTCTGCCATGCTCCAGCCCATTAGAGCCCCTTCACTTTCGGTGGGAAAGTATATTGGGTAATCTCTCTGAAGGCAGTTATAAGCATACATAAGGCACAAGTTCTCTATGATGATGATATTATCTGTTATATTTTCTTTGATAAACTCTAAGAAATATTTTTATCATGCATATGTATCTTATTGACAGGAAGACTCCCCTATTTAGACAGCAACGTTTTACCTGCTATATCACCGCCATGTGATTGTGGGGACCGGATGAGCTCCTGAGTGACTGTGTGCTGACGACATGCCAAATGTTGACATCATGTGCAGAAAGTATCTACCGCAGTTTTCTCCTCCCAGATAACTGTAACCTGAGACTGCTCCCCTACAGAGAGACCCCCCACCCTCCCCACCCCCGCCAAGCTTAGCTAACTGCCTCCTCTTTCTGCTGACATCCTTGAATTTCTGGATTGCCGGTGCATCTCTATCAGAGCACATGGCTCACTCCATTGAAGCCTTTCTGTATGCATGTCTGTATTTCTTCATTTCCCCGACACTCCACTCTGGTCAACCCCAAAGCCGTGCAGGATTTGGAAAACGGTGCTTGAACAGGAACCTTGACTATGGGACACTCACGTCGGTCAGGCAAGGGAATGCTCCTGTGAGAACGGCCACAAATAAAGGGAAGGAGGAGGCCATTTCTATGTGTTGGTTGTGAAACATGGGGTAAACACAAGCTAGAGGCAGGCAATTATACGATAGTACTTCGAAGGAGATCTTCGAGGAAGCCTGGAAATAAGGTGTTGCGGAAGAGCTGTCTGTACAGCCATTCCACTGTGCCAATCAAGCCACCTCGAATCATAGGCTGGAGTCAGCGGTGGACTGACCAGGATCAGCCATAGAGTTGCTGGAGGCCTGAGGAGAGGCAGAGGAAACAGGAGGGGCAAAATGGAAGACAGATAATGTCATCTGGTAGAATATGGGTTCGTTTAAGTTATCAGGGCTAGCGGGACAGCCCTAAGCTAATGCCGATTGGTTGCCAGTTCTTCCTAAGGTCCTGTGTCATTATTTGTGGGCTAGTGGCCAACAAGAAACTGCTACCACAATAAGGTAAAGATCTGTTCTTTTTTTTCTTATTATGTATACAATATTCTGTCTATGTGTATGCCTACAGGCCAGAAGAGGGCACCAGGCCCCATTATAGATGGTTGTGAGCCACCATGTGGTTGCTGGGAATTGAACTCAGGACCTTTGGAAGAGCAGGCAATGCTCTTAACCTCTGAGCCATCTCTCCAGCCCTAAAGATCTGTTCTTAAATGATGCTCAGGAGATAAACTCTTGGTTTCCTGAAGAAAGGGACAGTAAGTTTGGCTACTTGGGAAAAAAAAAAAAACAGCAGAAAAATTAAGAGCTATACACACAGCTGAAGCCCCTGAATGCATTACCATTGTCACTTCTGGTTTATGGAGTTTTAAACTCCGGTTATGAAGGACTGACCCTCTGTCCCCGAGACAGCCACAGCTAGTGACAGGGCCATGGCTGCAGCTCTTACGATGCCTCGCGGACCTGTAGAGACAGAGGGGAGACTTTGATTCATCTGTCACGCTTGCTCTGTCTGACCTGCCTGACAGCTCAGATGCCGACTCTGAGGGAAGTGGTTACAAGGATGGGGTTACCTAACCTAGGGTGAAACTGCACCTTGGGTCTGGGCCACTGAGAGATTTAAGGCAGTGTAGACTCTCTCCTTTAGAGCAGCCGTGATTAGGGCAAGATATTTGGAGGAAGACACTAATGGTTTTAACCGCTTTCCTCTGTTTGCATGATCTGATCCACAAAATCGAAACCAAATAAGACATTGCTTTTCAAATCCTTAAAGGAGCCCAAATAGGCCTATACAGCCTATGGGCCTATGACTCCATGTGCACATGGATTTACTCAGAGTATCCTGGGTGACAGACAACACCTGGCCTCCTTCTGGTTGGCTAAGCTTGGCAAAATCTTACCTCAACCCTGTTATTCAAGACTGGATGTGTGGAATTATGTCAGGACCACGTGGTGCAGTGTAATCTAGTTTGTGGAGAAGACAACATGGCCCTGTACAGGACCTTAGGAAGAACTGGCAACCAATCACACTATCCTTTGCAAGCTTACCAACAAATTAACAGAGCTGCCTCAAGGGCATGGAGGGGGAGGGAGGGAGGAAGGGAGAAAGAGAGAGAGAGAGAGAGAGAGAGAGAGAGAGAGAGAGAGAGAGATTGCCTACTAAATAAAAAACAAAACAAAACCATAACAAAACGAAAAATCAACCTGGTGAGACTTGCCAAAGCCTAGCTAGAGTTTCACTAAATCTTTGTGGCCCAACTCTTACAAATTTAAAGCTAACCCAGAAGCAGTAACGGTGTTCCCAAACAACTGGTTTTTGAAAATGCTAACAGGATTTGAAGGAAGTACTTAAGGGTTTGAACACGCACTTAAACTTAGGATATAGTTAGTCTATGTGCAGACAGGGATCCTAGGCACTTTCAAAGTATAGCTCTGATAGCAGCCTCCAGAGAGGCGTGCTGTAGGGGAGAACCTCACTAGCTTTCAAGTCTTTCCTGTTTTTGAGCAGGATGACCCGAACAACCTAGGCCAGAGGTGGAAGGTTTTTGTTTCTTTCTTTTAATCCGTTCTGGACACTACACAGAACTCTTCCTGGGTTAGAAGTTGAGCTGCATCTGGAAAATTTAAGAAACAGGAAATTGAGAGACATGAGGAATGCAGTTCCTGAGTGGGATGCATGCTGGGGACATGAGGCTGCATCAAGGACAGACCTGTGAGCATGACAAGGCCTTCCCCTGGTCCATGTGTAGATGCTGGCAGTATGCACAGAGTGTCTCAACCACAGTTGCCGCCTCCCAGACGACTGTAGCTGAGACTGCTTCCCTAGCAGAGATGCTCTGCCAGTGTTAGCGAACCTGCCTCCTCCTTCAGGTGTACTTAATAAACACATTGAGTTTCCAGGATGCTGATGCGTCTCCATCAGCGTGCACGGCCCACCCCACCTCAGCTTTTCTGTTCATCTGTCTATTGTGTCTTCATTTCCTGTCACTCCAGCCAGGCCATTCCGAAGCCATGCAGGTCATAGCATAGAATAGTTGCTAGTAGCAACAGTCTATGTCATTTTTAAAAAATCCTTTCCCTTTTCTCTTTGGAGGGGGCACTACCCGTTCTCAAATAATCACTCAGAGACTTGTTCTTTCTTACGAATGTCTGACCTTAGTTTGACTTGTTTCTAGCCAGCTTTTCTTTCTTTCTTTCTTTCTATCTTTCTTTCTTTCTTTCTTTCTTTTTTGAGACAGGGTTTCTCTGTGGCTTTGGAGCCTGTCCTGGAACTAGCTCTTGTAGACCAGGCTGGTCTCGAACTCACAGAGATCCGCCTGCCTCTGCCTCCCGAGTGCTGGGATTAAAGGCATGTGCCACCACCGCCCGGCTCTAGCCAGCTTTTCTTAATTTAAATTATCCCATCCACCTTTTGTCTCTAAGCTTTTACCCTTCTCTATTCTATATACCTTTCTTTTCTTCTTACTCCATTGCTGACTGGATGGCTGGCCCCTGGCATCCTCCTCTTCTCCTTGTCTTGATTTTCCCTTTTCTCTTCTTTTTCTCCTTCTATTTATTCTCTCTGCCTGTCAGCCCCGCCTATCCCTTTCCTGCCTAGCTATTGACCCATTCAGCTAGACAGGCAAGGTAACAGCTTCACAGAGTTAAACAAATGAAACATAAAAGAATGCAACATGGGCTGGAGAGATGGCTCAGTGGTTAAGAGCACTGGCTGCTCTTCCAGAGGTCCTGAGTTCAATTCCCAGCAACCACATGGTGGCTCACAACCATTTGTAATGAGATCTGGTGCCCTCCTCTGGCATGCGTGCATACATGGAGGCAGAATGTTGTATACATAATAAATAAATAAATCTTTAAAAAAATGCAACACCTTTGCATCGTTAAACAAATGTTCCACAGCATAAACAAATGTAACACATCTTTGACTAATATTCCATAACAAATCTACCAATGCCTTCAAGTCCCACATCCATGCTAGACTTACTACAAGGGTCTGACAGCATCTGCTTTGATCTGTCTAATCATTCATGTTCTATGTAGTTTTCCTTTCTCCCCGTATTTGTTCAAGGACTGATGCGAGCTTGACACAGGTTTTCTAAAGTTAGAGTTAACTTATGCTTATGTAAGTTATAATTTAGACTTATATAATACAAAATAAAATTTACTTTTATAATACTTATCCTCTGGCTTGTGCTTCATTTAAGTTTTTTAAATGTGTTTTTGCTTTCTAAATACACATATGTTGTAAAAATATTTGCAGAGACTGGTGGAAGGTTGAAAAGTCAGCCAAGATTCAAAAGTGATCATGGACAAGTTATTCATTAGACGGGGTGAAATTTTATTTCTGAGAATAAAAATTTGAAGAATGAAACTGAACAATGAGATTAGTAATCTGTAGCAATAACATGGTCAATGAGAATTATTTTGATTTTTTAAAGTGTGTGTGTGTGTGTGTGTGTGTGTGTGTGTGTGTGTGTGTGTGCATGCCTTTTATGGGTGTGCAGGTATATATTTGAGTGCTGGTGGATGGTGGCCAGAGGATGACCTCAGATGTCATCCTTAGAAATACCACCCACTTCCTTTAGACGAGGTCTCTCATTGGCCTGGAAATCCTCATGTAGGCTATCCAGACTGGCCAGCAAGACCTAGGGATTCTTCTGTCTCTGCCTCCCCAGGCTGGAAGTAAAAGCGCATGCTACCATGACTGGCATTTTCATGTGGGTTCTGGAGATGGAAGGTCCTGTCAGTCAAGCACTATTCTGAATGAATTATCTCCCTACTCTGGAAACTGCCTTTTAATATTTGATTTTCATTTGGGTAATTCCCTAAATCCAACCTGACTTGACCTGGCTGTGATAGGGAAGCAGGACTTGCATAGATAGGAAGCGCTTGCTGCACCTGCCTGAGGACTCAATTTCAGATCCCCAGAACTCCTATAAAAGCCAGGTGCAGAGGCACACATCTGTAACTGCCAGTGCTCGGTGGGGACAGGGGTTGGGGTGGTACCCCTGAGACTTGCTGGCCAGCTGGTCCAGCCGATTATTCAGCTCCAGGTTCAGGGAGAGACTTTGACTAAAAAATACGGTGGAGAGTAACACTAATGTCAACTTCTGGTCTACACACATACACGAACATGCTTACCCATACACTCTTGCATACACACAATTTTTAAAAAACTTCTATATGCCAGTTGGTGATGGCACACGCCTTTAAACCCAGCACTTGGGAGGCAGAGGCAGAAGGATCTCTGTGAGTTTGAGATCAGTCAGCCAGGTCTACAGAACAGGACAGCCAGGACTACACAGAGAAACCCTATCTCAAAAAACAACAAGACATATATATGTCATATATATATGATATATATGCTTGAAATTAAGCAACTTTAAACCTCTGATACCAACATATTATATGTTGTAAGTGCCTGCATTTACTTACTGGGCCAAGGTAAAGTGATATGGCCTCAAGAAATTAAGTTAGGTCATTTAGAGGGTCTATTGTTGGCGGAGACTGCTTTTTTGTTCCCAGCTGCCCACCCCAGAAATAATCACACAGAAACTATTAATTAAAACACTACTTGGCCAATCACTTAGCCATACTTCTAGCTAGCTCTTATATCTTAAATTAACCCATTTCTATTATTTTATATTTTACCACGAAGCTCCTGGTTTACTGGTAAGGTTCTGGGGCATGCCTGTCTCCTCTGGCAGCTACATGGTGTCTCTCTGACTCTGCCTACTCTCTCTATATATCTTTTCCAGCCTGGCTATAGTCTGTTAAGCCCTTGGCTGAAAGCAGCTTCTTTATTAACCAATGGCAATAAAACATATTCACAGCATACAGAGGGGAATCCCACATCAGTCCATAACAAAACTTAAGCTGTGGCAATTATATTGAGAGCAATCAGACTTTTTATACTTTATCAGAAACAGGTATAATGGCAACTGTCAGGATCAATACAGTTGTAGTTGCCAGGATACAATGACATTTGCAAGCTATGCACAGGACACAGCTTAATGTCTAAGACCAATTGTCCTGTCAAGCTCCCATGCTTCCTTGACTACGATGGGATCATACAGAGAAATGCAAAGCAGCCTGAACACATCGCTGCCTGAGGGGGCACATCAATCTCTCAGGAACTGGAAGGCACATGTGCCCCAGGAGCCACGGTCTCTAACCTGAAAAACCTATGACACATGCTTCTCAAGGCAGTTAGTCCAGGCCAACTCCATGGTTCCCTGCAACATGCATGTATGGATATTTAAGAAAATATTTTAAAAAGAGACTTTAAACTTAAATATTTTTAAAAAAGACTTATTAACCATAATGCAGTCTTTTGAAAGGCAAATTGGTGGAGATGGGGGTGCAGGATGAAAGACGAAAACAGGTACTTGCTTGTATGTCTTAAAATTGGAGTGAAGTTGATCATCTAAGCCATCTACCAGTCTGTCTGATTGGAAACGTGTATCAAGAGGAATATCAAGATATCAAGAGGATTTCAAGTTATCCAAGCCATGTCTGACCATGCGTCCATGTTCCCTGTGTCACTTTCCCAAATTTATTTGGTTTCTCGTGCAGGTTAATTTGTAGTCACCATTCCAATCTCATAAGAAGCATGGTGACCTTAGCATGTTCAGAACCCTAAATTCAATCCCCGGTACTGCTCCACCCTGTAAGTGATCATTTAAGCTGGGCATGGTGAAATATACCTGTAACCCTAGCACTTGGGTGGTAGAGGAAAGAGGATCTGAGTTCACGCTCACTCGGCTTCATAATGAGTTTGAGGCCAGCCTTAGCTATATGGGATCCTGTTTTCATTTTTAAAGATATATACCAGATCCAACCTTTAGTATGGAGAAAAGGGGGGAAAGTCTATGAATGAGCACTCAGATGAGGGCCTTGATCTTGTGCGGTACAGGAAACTATGATGATCAGGGAATGTTTTGCCTTCAATTGCTTGGATTGTAAGAGACTTCTGGCTTGTGAGGCTGTGGGATATGGGGACAGATGAGGTATTTGGAGGGCTATGGAGGTGGGAAACTGCATAATGTAGCCACTCACCCCTCCTTGAGACAAAGCTTGCATAACCATTGGCAAGATGAGGGCAATCAGTTCTGACTGAGGTCCCTGTGAATAGCAGGGACTGGAACACAGTCGAGAAGAGACAGGCGGGAAGGAAACAGGCACGAGAGAAGCAGTACTTGATGTACAGTCCATGGTCCAAATAGCCTGGGGTCAGGAGAGTTAAGACAGAAGTGAATTCAGCAGGAACCTCAATGCTGGTACACGGCTGTAGCGGCTTGGCTCAGACACGTGGTAAGGAGAGGCTCTGGCAGACCTGTGTGATTTAGACAGGTGTGTAAATTGGGCTTATCACATGCTGAAGCTTGCAGCAGGGTGTGAGAAGAGAGGAAAGCCAACGAAGGGCGTTGTTCAAGGTCACACAAAAGCAAACCTAGCGAGATTTGTGTTGAGCTGGAATTCCTAAGGTGGGGAGGGTAATGTGTGTGGGGGGATGATAGAAAGGCAGATGCTGGACTATGTTCACATCTGAGCAACAGTTCCTCAGGGTGGTGGAAGTCAGAGCAAAGTACAGGTGCAAAATATTGAACTTGTCCCAGAGGTGGCCAGTAGATCACCAGAATATGCTGTGTGCGTTTCTCCTCTGCGACAAAGCATGGCAGGGTGGCGTTAGCAGCCGACACTGTTCACTCAGGCCAAGGCCCTTTCTGCAGCCAAGTTTAGTAAATAGCAAGTGAGTGTACCGGACACCGCCTGGAGTCTACCCGACTCGGAGAGCTTGTGTCAGCAGTGGGCAGGATACGTGAGGGCACCGCCTGTTCCCAGAGGTCATGAGCCGGAATGAGGAGCATGCTCTGTTCCTCCCTAGTCTGTTAGAGGGTGGGGACACGCACAAGAGACCCATGGCTGTACCCCAGGATGAGAAGGCCACGTTCATGGATAATGATTGGATTACTGAGTGCTAAATCGGGCCCATCCATGTAGCTGTGCCCAATATTTCTCTCTTGACAGAACAACAGGTCTGAGTGATGAGATGTTTTCATGGTATCTTTCAATGCGATAACATTTTTGTTTTCATTTTCTTTAATTAAAAATTTGAGATATTATAGGAAGTAATGGCTTTCATTAAGCTGTTTTATAAATATATCACTTTATTCGTTATTATTCACCCCCATCCTCTATTATATCCTCAGGTTCCCTTAGCCCTTCTTGCTGGCTCCCTCCCTTACCTGAAATAGTTGTTTTTTATGCTTTTCTGTCATACAAATTCCATTACCCCCTCTTTTACCTCTTCCTTTAGGAGTTCCTCCTCCTCTGTCATGGTAGCCTTTCTATTTTCAAAACACACACACACACACACACACACACACACACACACACACACACTTTAGTTACTGCATATGAGAGGAAATAGTCTGGTTTATTTCACATAACATAATGCTCTGCACCCATCTGTTCCCCTGCAGATGTCATGATTTCACTTCTCTTTGGGACTGGAGGAAGTTCCTGTATACATTATGTACTTCATTTCTTTATCCATCCATTAACAGACGCAGAGGCCAGTCCTGTTTCTCAGCTGTTGTGGCAGTGGGTTTGTAGCGTGTAGCTGAGCCGTATGTCAGCTCTAGTCTTAATTGGTTGGAGAGCCTCACACTGTTTCTGAAGCGACTCCCCTGGCTTGTGGATAAGGGTCCCGCCTCCTCACATCCTGGCTAGTGTTCGTGGTCATTTGTTTTCTTCACCATTCTGACTGGGCTGAAATTACTTTTAATTTGCATTTCCCAGATGCCTAAGAGTATTGAAGACTTCTGAAGTATGTATTTGCTGTTTGTAGTTTTCTCTTTTGAGAACCGTCATTAAGTTCGTTATTCTATTTATTGATTTGAGGCTTTTTTTTTTGCCACTTATATTTTGCAGTTCTTTATGTACCCTGGGTATCAGTCTCTAGATTTTTCCCAGCTGTAGGCTGCCTTTTCATTCTAGTACAGCAGTTCTCAACCCGTGGTCGTGACCCATGTGGGGGTCGCATACCAGATAGCCTGTATTTCAGATAGTCACATTATGATACATAACAGTAGCAAAATTACAGTTACGAAGTAGCAACGAAATAACTTTGTGGTTCCAGGTCACCACAGCATGAAAAACTACGAGGGTCGCAGCATTCAGAAGGTTGAGAACCACTGTTTCTATAGATTTAGTTCATTTGCTCTGTGGTGTACTCTGAAGTGTTTTCATTGACTTTTAAAATTTTTGTCTTGTTTGGATGACCTATGCAGAAATGAGAGTGGGTTACTGAAACCATTCACTTGGGAGGATTGCCATGAGTCTGAGGCCAGTCTGGTTTACAAAGAGAGGTCCAGTTAGGGCTTTAGAATGCAACTTTGCCAAAAATGAAAGAACAAATGTATAAATAGCAAATGAACGAGACAAGGGAAACTAAAGAGGAAGCAAGGTTAAATAAACGAAAGGTAAGGGGATGGAGAAGAATGCCATAGAGGGGAAGGGAAAAGAGCAGGAAGTGCTGAAAAAAATAAAAAGAACAAAACTAAAAATTCCTAACAATGAGAATGTTTGAAAGCAAAATTAGATAACTATAAGGAGAATAAAATATAAAAATATAAGTTTAAAATATAATAAGAGAAATTTAAAAACTAGTAAGCATGGGGGGGGTGGAAACGTAGAAAGGGGATAGTAAGGAAAAGATTGCCCACTAATGGAAAACACTGCAGGAAACAATTTTGATATATGAAGAATAATTTTTTAAAATTCTGGGGACTGGAGAAATGGCTCAGAGGTTGAGAGCACTGGGCGCTGCTCTTGCAGAGAACAGTTTTGATTCCTAGCACCTGCATGGCAGCTCACAACTGCGCAACTCACAACTGCACCCTCATGGCAGCTCACAACTGCAGTCTGTGACTCCAGCTTCAGGGGATCCAATGCTCTCTTCTGTCCTCCACAGACATGAGGCAGGCATGCAATACATATACACACATGCAGGGAAAACATTAATATAATTAAAATAAAATAAATAGATCTTGAAAGCTAAAAGCATATGAAGAATGGTCTGGAGAGATGGCTCGGCGAACCACTTGCCACTCTTGCAGAAGACCTGATTTTGGTACCCAGAACCCACATGCAGGCTCACAACCCTCTGTAACTCCAATTCCAGAGTATCTGACACTTTTTCCTGACCTTCACAGGCACCAGGAAGACATGTGATGCACATACATACACACAGGAAAATATTCATATACATAAATAAGCCAAAAAACTTAAACATGATCAAGTAAAAGTACTGCAAAACTGTAGGAGTTTTTTTAAAGTGAAATGTCGGAGTAGCTTCTTTTTGGTTGCTCAGAAATTGGAGACTGCATTTCCTCCACGGGCAGGTGGGGATTGTCAGCTGAACTTGGGGGTCTCTTATTTTTCCATGGTTTATGCTGTTGCTATGTCTACATTGGGTAAGTGGCCAATATCTGCTCAAGCTGTCTTCATTGAAAAGCTTCTCTTCTTTCCCTTCCAGGGGCCTCTGCTGGCCTCACTTCACGTTGCAGCCTGTTGACCCATGCAGGCTCTCCCACCCTCCCAAATCTCTCCAGACTGTACCCGTCATCAGGGCAAAGTGTATTGGGACTGTGGTAAGCAACTGAGCCCTGAGGCAGCAAAGGCCTTCTCTTCATATTTTAAAGTCCTCCTAAATATTAATTGTCCTACTAGAAAGATACACTTCATAGACCTTGGGCTCTACAGCAGTATAGCAATAGGTGGCCCTAGAGGTTGATCCATCCTGCTGACCTCAGCCTAGGGGCTATTAAACTCTAATGTTACTTTAAATGGATAAGATCTGCTCCTAGCCACAGACGGCAGGGTTTTGCATCTCATGGTCAGAGTTGAGCCTTCTAGAGTCTACACTTTTGGCTTGTCAGTATCTGGCCCTTGCTGCTCTCCACAGTTGCCTCCCAGGGCTGTCTCTCAGCCCAGGGCTGTGCTATGCTGAGTTCTGAGCCCGCAGACTATCTCAATTTTAAATAAGATCCTTCAAAAGATGGTATCTGGCCACTGCCTGGCAAAACATACAGTGGCAATCTGTCCACCAGAGGAATCCGTCTCACCAAAACCTGCTACTAAATTTAAGACTCACTGCTGTGGAATATTTTACGCTGTGAAGATGTGTCTTTGTCAAGGCACCTTCTGATTGGTTTAATAAAGAGCTGAATGGCCAATAGCTAGACAGGAAGGGGGTAGGCAGGACTTCTGGGGACAGAGATGACTCTGGGAAGAATAAAGGTGGAGGCACTAGGAGACACAGAACAGGCAGGAGGTGCAGGAGAGGTAATAGCCATGAGAACATGGCAGAATGCAGCTTAATTAATATAAATGGGCTAACTGAAGTTATAAGAGCTAGTGAGAAACAAGCCTAAGCCATAGGCTGAGCTTTCATCATTAATAAGAAGTCTCTGTGTCGTTATTTGGGAGCTGGAGGGACAGAGAAAGACTCATAACATCTCATGCCAGGTCCTGAGCGCATAACTGCCTGTCTCTTGTCACCAGAACTAGCTAGATTACCTTTCGGATGACACTTCTTCTGGGAAGCTACGCTGGCTAGTTTTATGTCACCTTGACATAAGGTAGAGTCATTAGAGAAAGGTGCCTCAGTTGAGAAAATGCCTCCATAAGATTGGGCTGTAGGCAAGCCTATAAGGGGCATTTTTAAATTAGTGATTGATGGGGTAGGGGCCAGCTCATTGTGGGTGGTGCTGTCCCTGGGTTGGTGGTGTTGGGTTCTATAAGAAATTAGGCTGAGCAAGACATGAGAGAGCAGCACCCCACCATGGCCTCTGCATCAGCTCCTGCTTCTGGGTTCCTGCCCTCATTTTTGAACTTTTATATTCAAACAAACTCTTTCCTTCCCAAGTTGCTTTCAATCATGGTGTTCCATCACAGCAGGAGTAACCTGATTAGGACAGAAGCCAAATGGCTGGAGCTGGGTTCAGTTTGCATTCCTCTCAAGCGTTGTCCATTTCTTAAGCTCTTGTCTCTTTGAAGCGGATTCTAATCTTCCGCTAACTCTTCTCCTTAACTGAGTTAGACAGAACTACCTTACTTTAGCTGCTGAATCTCAAGGCCAACTCATGCTTGCTTGAAATGGACAGTGATGGATTCTCTCCAATCCTTGTAAAAACATTTCATTATAGAATTGTAGTCTCTAAGCATCTTACAGATATGCTGTTGGGGAGATGCGTTACACATAATACTTCGTAGTTACGGGTTAGGACACTGCACTACCATCTTTCAGGCAAGATGTGCCCATTGGTTGGATTTAAAGCCCATTCCACAGGCAGGGACTCATGTTTGGTACTGCAAACCAGAGCGGGGGGAAGCTACTGCAACCATTCTCAGCAGCTGTGATGGGCCTGTTAAATTGCCTTCTAGACTTTTCTTCACAGCCACAGATTTTTGTTGCTGTCAGCCTTGGTAAGTTATGGGCAAGAGTTATTGTGGAAACTCATAAATGGTCAAACTGATGAGAATAAATTACTGTTGCCATGTATGGTGGCCCAATGTTGAACATTAAATAGAAGGAAATAATCATTTATTAATATCACCCTCACCAAGGCTCACCTACTTTTTATGTAGTAAAAGGTAAATGCTCATAATTTCATTTGGCCTTCACTGGAGATAGGAGAACCAACAAAACTATGATTTTAGTTTTATTTATTAATAGTAACAAAAATCAGAAATTACAAAAACAAGTTAAATGAACTATGGAAGCACACTAAATACAAACGCATTTTCATAACCACACGGGCAACAGAAAGCTGTTGAAACTGTTTCCTGAAGTTTAACATTTAGATCATGGGTATAACGAAGGAATTCAGACTGTTCACATGGACTTGGCTGTAGATGGAGGAGCCCGCTTACCCAAGACTGACAGTAGTATCCATAGTCCTGGCATTGGTGTATGGGAAGGCCTCCCTGGGCTCTGAATCTTTAAGAGACACTGCTGTTTATTAAAGACACACACACAAAGCCCAAATGAGCTTGCAGCTGCAGCCTACAGGCTTCTGGAGGACTGTAGGAACTGAACTGGATGCAATCCTGATTGTTGGTCCCATGCAAAGCTCTACCTAAGGCTCCCCAAACTAGGCAACTTAGCAGCTTTTCATGAATGGTTTAGGCACCACATAATCTATGGTGCTGTAGACAACAGCCGCCTTATTTACACAGAAGAAGCGGAACTCAAGAGGAACGTGGGCTTGCCCTCGGGTATTCAGTGTTCGGGGTGGGATAGTCAAGGTTGAAAACCATTGTGCTAAAGATGACTGGTGAATGGATACTGTAGCTGCTTGCTTTCAGCAAACTGATATTCCTGCCTTCCCCCATCACATCCAAGAACTGGCAAAACTTTTGATCAAGGCATGCTGCTGTGAGTTCTCCAAGGCACTTGGAGAGGGAGTGGAAATCCGGGCTGCACCAGGGGTTCAAAGAGTTTTTGAATGGGATGGTACATAAAAGCTCAGAACACTCGGCAACAGTCGTCTCCTTTCGAAAGAGAGCAGGGAAACTACCCAGGAGGAATTCCACTTCCGTCCTGACTTTCCACAGCTGCCTGTGCAGGAAAACCTCAATACTTTATCTGGAGGGTCTATAGCTTGAGTTTGCAAACGAGATAAAGGTCTCATTTTGGGGGGGTGGTGTTAAATGCACATGAAACATGGGAATAAGGGAGTTAAAGAATCAGAGGTCCAAAGAAAGAACTGATTTGAGTCGTGTGTTGCTCCCCTACCTTCCCCTGTACTAAGGTTTAAGACTCCATCCTCATTTTCAACTGTTTTCAAATCTGAAAGCTTCTGTCTTCATCTGTATGAGGAAATCTCTGACTCCAACTAAAGACTGCACTTATGTGCACCATGTTGAGAAGGTTGGAGGTTCTCCTTCACGCTCTCTTCCTGGGCAGACTGACCCATGAAGTCCTCACCCCAGCTACCTGGAAGGATCATTTAGACCAAGGCAAAACCGGGCCATGCTGTTACTGGCTGTCTTTTCTTGTAGTTTCATCTAGCCTAGGAAAGGGCAGTGAGTCACTAGCTCCCTCTGGACCAGTTACCTAAGCCACAAACTACATCATTTATTAAATCCCAAGATGTATTCTTATCAGTTTGCTAAGGAAACTGACACCCAAAAATAAGAACAGAGAGGGCCAGAGTGACTCTGCCAGTCAGCCACAGATCACAGTGTGTTGGCAGGCTGAGATAGCCTGGGCTTCCATCCTTGGAACTTCTTACAAGAAACAAAAACAAATTAACTATTTGGGTCTCAACAACTGTCTATGAAGATGCTTCCTCCTATGGCTTCTGTCTGAGGCATCTATCTCATGCTTCTTGGCATGTAGCTTACCTTCTGGAAGCCAGGGGTGGGGGGTGCAGCTCTGGGTTGCATCTAGTCTAGTGTGTGGCAGGGGAAGGGGCCAGTTATGCTAGAGTTCCCTGTACCCAGGAAAGCTCCCAACCCCCTTTCCCCTTTGAAACAGTAGGACTACTGAAAAAAATAATTACAAAAGCTTAATATCTAGTCAAGAAAAAGATACTAAAAATGACAATAATAATATAATGATAATGATTGAGGAATGAAGTCAGCTGCAAAAAAAGTCTTTTACAGAGAAATAGCACCTTTGGTTAAAAAAAAAATGTATTTTAAAATTTTGGTTAGGTCTCCATGGCGCTTGAAGTACACTAAGTATCTGCATCATTAAACTCCATCCAAATCTGAGGGACACAGGTAACTAGTGGGATGGCTGTGTATTCATGTGATTGTTGGGGCCAAGAGGGGAAGCAGACATGCTGCATGTGACAGGGTGACAGGGTCCGGGCAGCAGGGCTCCTCCCTTCCTCCAGCAGAGCCAGCTCAGTCCTCCCCACATCACACGCTTTCCCCGTGGCCTCCACTCAGCTGCTGTGACCCCAGAGAGGGTTCGTTCAAACCCGCGTCTGCTCCTCTGCCAGCCTGATGCAGTTGCCTTCTTGCCTCCAGCCCCACAGCACCCTTTAGCTTCTCTTAAAGCACTCCTAGAAATGAAGGTCGTGGCCTTCCCTCGCTAGCCAGCCACCCTCATTTCCTTCATTGCAAAACAAATGAAATAATATTCATTGCCAGACAAGCAAATACTGGTGGTTTGGTGATCGCAGCAGACGCTCGTGTGTACTGGACTCAGCGCTGAAGAGGCGGCGCTGGGCTCTAGACACGGCGCTGTGTGCTTCTTGTTAGATCTCTTTGGTGTTTACCTTCTTGGTCTTTTCAGCTGTTTCCTTTGAGATGGAGGAAGAAATAATCATTATGCAAATATTAAAAAGTTAATGGCATTTATCCGGGTCCCCAGACTTTCTGTGGCATCAATAGTCACACGATTATGTTAGACTTTAGTTGCTTACTTGTACGGCTCCTCTTTGTGTGATAAACAACACAAAGCTATGTCCAATTTGTGCATGGTCAAATAGTTTACTGACTTTAAGAGCTGACCCTATACGAATATCTTATAAAATAAGCAAATCAGATATTATTGTCCCAGTTTTAAGGATACTGAAGGGATACCATGTCCCACAAAATGACTAAAATCAATAGGCCCAGAGGAAGACTATCTGGGCTTGAATTTGGCTTGTTCAGCTTGTCTAGTGTCCTTGGGAATATTTTGAAATACACATCTTAACGTCTTCAACTGTAACACAAGGGCAACACTGTCCCAGTTCTTACAACAGTGCCTGACACATTCCTCCAAAGAAGATGTGCAGACAGCCAATAAGGACACAACATTAGACATTAGAGGAATGAAAATAAAACATAACGAGACGCCACTACGCATCCAGCAGGTCAGACGAAATAACGAATACTAGTAACAAATGTTGGCATGGATGTGAAGAAAATGGAGACCTGTTGGGAAGGATATACAATGAATGGTGTTTGGAAAGTCCCCTTAGGGACTAAACAGAGCGTTATTTTATGACCCGAATCCTATTCCTAAATATATAGGGAGTGAAAACATGTCCACAGGAACTTATACAGTCAAGCTCACAGCAGCATCATTCATCAGAGCCAGAAGCCACCTAAATATTCGTCAGCTATTGGATACACACACAAAACACCATGTATGTGGAACGGCATGAACCTGAGAAGCATTATGCTAAGTACAAGAAATCAGGAAGAAAAGGAGCGCGCTACATGACATGTCCAGACCAGGCACATCTACAGCGTGAGAAAGTAGGTTAGCAATTGCCAGGGGCAGGGGAAAGGAAAAGGAGTTGCTTCTAATGGGCATGGGGTTTCTTTGGGGGAGGCTGAAACACTCCAGAAACAGACCGTGGGGAATGGCAGACAATCTTAGGAACACACTGACAGTCACTCCCTTGCATAACTGCATATTTTAAAGGGGTAAATCTTACGACATGGGAATTCGACTTCAGTTTCAGAACTGACCCTAGGAAACCGCTGACAACCTTGCCTGGCGCCTAACAGGCCCGGCTGGTACTCCATGTCCAGCTGCCTTGCACTGAACGTTTCTCAGGGAACACTGGCTGGCTGGCTTCTCGTGGCCTGCACCTGCATCTCTGCCTCGGGGCTTTCTCTGCCTGTCTACCCGCACATGCTGGAGGACGGACATGCTAAACATTGTTTCCTGGTAGCAGTTCTCAGATGACGGCTGGTGGACAGTTTAGAGAGATACCCCAGCCCCTCTCACCCACAGCAACTCCTTCAGGGTATGGTCTATACCACAGTTTGGTAGTACAGGTGAGGCAGCATCCTTTTGGGATGTACTGTATTAAATGAAGTGTGTTTCTCTCATTTCCTAGGGCTCTGGGAATGAGGGGCATTAAGAGCCCAATAGAAACAGCAACTTTTGAACCAGCACCGTGGCTGCTCACCTGGTGTTTCTGGAGCTCCTGGACATATCTGGTCTTCTGCTCCTCTGTCTGGGTCTGGGTCCCCTTCTGATTCTTTCCTGTATGAAAAATCAAAGTTCAGAGCAGTTGGGGCTGTGGTAAGCCAGGGGGGAATCTACCTAACAGACTCTCGGAGGAGAGCTGAGCTGCCCACCTCTCTCTGAGCATTAAGGCACCCAGTGTAATACAATGAGCCATCTCTCCTAATTCTCTGGCTTCCGTCCCTGCTGCTCTCTTTAACACACTGGCAGGACAGGCTGGTCCTATAGAAGAGCAATGGCAACAATTCCAGTCCTCAGGGGCAGTGACTCTCAACTGTCTCCGCACCCTCACAACGTTCCAGAGAACATTTGCAAATGCAATTTCTGACTCATGATGTAGTTCATTGGCAGAGGGTTTGCTTAGCACGCAAATCGCGCCCCCACCCCCATTTTCAACCTCTCAGAACTGGAAAACAAATAAGCAAATACATTCAA
Organism: Ondatra zibethicus; assembly: GCA_004026605.1. Lineage (NCBI taxonomy): Eukaryota > Metazoa > Chordata > Mammalia > Rodentia > Cricetidae > Ondatra > Ondatra zibethicus. The sequence continues at coordinate 28,659 of PVIU01000642.1, read as the reverse complement.
ATTGCCTGGCTTTCAACTATAGAAAATTTGATGTAATTGATTGGGGTGGGAGGGAGCTGGGTCCCAGAGTTTTTTGCTTTTTGGAAGGTTTTGTACACTCAGGGTTGATAACTATGACATGGAACAAACATTTCTTAAGTACAAAGAAAAAAAATAGTTAAAAAACCCAAAACATTCCAACCAAACAAAACAAAATGAAACAACAACAACAACAACAACAAAAACCTCACAAACAACCAACCAAGCAAAAAGCAAAAACCTGACCCAGGTCCCCAAGATATTCCTTTTGTAGATTACCATCTAGAAGGTTTGGGAGAGTGCCCGGGAATCCATTTGCTGAACACAACATTTACCATTAGGGAACAACAGACACTGGTATAAGTCTGTCCCTCACAGACAGTTCTCGTGGCCCTGGCCCATTTTTGGTGTTATCTCAATGCCCCTCTTTGTTTGTGCCTTTGAGATTTGTGATCTAAGATGATATTGCTAATTTTCAGATATGGGCCTGAAAATGCCTCTTCAATTTCCTCTTACGTCACAGCCTGTACACCAAGACGTGTTGAGGTCCCATAGACCAAACTTTCTGCAAGGAGGGCATGCAGTCCACAGCGTGGCTATGGAAACTGACAAGTCTTATGGGAGTGGTATGCTGTCTGATGCACAGTGATTGGCTTATTACTCAGGTGTTTGTGTTTAGGGTTCCGTAAGTCAGTGCACTTACTCCTCCTGCATCTTAGAAATGGAGGAGGAATTCTTTCCAAAGAGAGAACAAGAGCAGTTAGATATATAGAAGGAAGTTGGGGAAGACAAATGGGGGGTACTTCCTGGTTGAGGCAGGCTGGGTCCCTGTTTAAAGATGTCCTCTGATGGCTTCCATAGCTACCGTGTATGTGTGTGTGTGTGTGTGTGTGTGTGTGTGTGTGTGTGTGTATGTGTATGTGTGTGTCTGGTTATTAGGTCCAGTATCTTTTAGAAAATTCTTGTCTCTAAACAGCCTCTTCTGCTTTCTCATCTGTTCCTATGGTTAGGTTGGGATCTATTCTCTCACACTGAAGCAGATTTGGACGTAGGAAGGTTACTGAACCTACGGATAACACTGGCTTCCACCTATACCGTTCTGGGCTCCCTGGCTAGAGTGTTTCCTGGGTCTTTGATTGCTGTCTCTCAGTGACCATCACACTCAAACCCCTGCGCAAATTTTAAGTACCAACTTTTTCTTGCCTCAGTTAACTTCTTAAACTATAACCTGCCAGGATCATTCCTGAAGGTATAACGTTTAAGTCTGGTTTTAACTGACATTTCTTTTCACACTCAGTATGGCTGAGTTCTGGACCTGGCTTTAATATCTGGTTCACTTTCATCAGCCTTCTTTGCTTCAGCCTGACTCTGATGTAAGTTTCCTCTTGGTCGTTGGCATCACTGTAGCCTAGGTCTCTGATGGGACACGAGTGGTCCCAACATCCTGACCTCAGCTCTGCCTCCCAAACTCTGACACCTATATGTCCCCAACACATTTTGCCCCTATCTCCATGATCTTAATTTTTTCACTTTTTAAATGTATTTTTCTTACATTTTTCATTTACTTTTTTTCCTGCATGGTATGGCAAATTAAGCCATTTTGACTTCTGACCACCTGACTCTTTTATATACAGTATTTCCTTAAGTGTCCGAAGGATTAAGTTGGTTAATATGCAAAGACTGTGGTGGGACAGATAGTGCTGGCACACAAGTGTTTTCTTTCATGATGACTATTTCAGTTTCATATCCACATTTATTGGTCACCATTCTCTCTCATTTGATGCCTCTGGAACACGTGTTCCACCAACAGTGCTCCTCAGCGGGGCTGTGGGGCTGCCTCTTACTTCCAGCCCCTGCTTTCTTTTCCCCACCATACCCATGCCACCTTGTCTCACCCAAGTCACAGAGCTCTGGTCCCTCCTTTTGCCCTAAGTATGGCTCACCGTCACAGGTCATTGCGGTGCAGACCCAGTGTCCACAGGAGCAGACACAGCGGTTACAGTCTACCTCGGTCTCGGCTCCGTCTGCATAGGTTTCATCCTCCAGGGCACACTCTGTTGGGCCAGAAATAAAGGCAGCAGCTGGGATACGAGGGTGGAACGGGATGGTGTCTTTGGTACTGGCTGAGCACCTACATGGCTCCCTTCCCAGACAAGGACTGCCTCGTCTCTCGTGGCCAAATGCCCCATAAACTCATGACCTTACCCCCATCACGGAGACAACAGGATGCGCTGCCCAGTACCATGGATGGGGGCTAGCTTAGTCATCTTGTGAGAACTCTACCAGTTAATTCTGGCTGCACCTTCCTTTCCCTGTAACCCTTCTATCCCCACCAACACTCGGTTTCTGGATCAGGCATACTCTTCTCAGGAGGGTTGAAGGATGGGTTGAGGCACTTGAGGAACTCCTGGAAGCTGAGTTTCCAGTCAGCGTCCTCATCAGACAGCTCAATGAGAGCATCAACGCAGAGTCCTCTGAAACACAACACAAGAGAAATGTCATTGGCCAGGCTGCGGCTTCATCCCTAGGAAAGGAAGCAAGCACAAGGCCCACAGAACCTAGAGCCCCAGGCGAGATGGCTGCTCACTGAAAATACTTCTCTCCTCTTTGCCCTGTCACGCCATCACCCAGTTACTCCTGTAAGCACCCGACCTTTAGCTTATTTGACTGGATCTCACATCACGGAGTCTGTTCAAATGCTTCCCCAAGGACAACTAAAGTTTTGCCAACGGTTTTGCCCACCTTGATTAACAAAAGCTTTCATTATTTGCATACCGTCCTCTAGATTGCCTTTTTCCATGGTACAACTATCAATTCAACCAGTCCGTAAAACAAAAGCAGAAGACAGATGACAGATGGCGTGAAAAGGAACACAGGACTTGAAAGAATATGAAATTCAAGCCAGCATCATCACCATCATTGTTCTAAAAGGAGTTCTTTTAAAAGTTTTATAGACCCTTGGTTCCATCACCCCCTCTACTAAGACTTGGGCCCTGGCTCAGGCACTTCCTACTCAAACGTCCTTGAACTAGAACTCAGTCTGAGTTTATTTTCTCACCTCTAAAGGTAGTGGGAATAGTCCTTCCCTCACTGGAATGTTTTGAGGGTCAAACATCGAAATTATCAAATGATCAAAATCCAGCTGACCAAAATATGAGTGGCTATCTATTCCTTAAGGTCCAGGACTATGGTTAGAAAGATTCAAAGAAGCTGCACTTTGAACTTGTTTTGAACAAAAGAGAGGCAATCTTCCCATGCTTAATTCTTCCCGATGTATATAGAAAACTTCTTTATTAATATTTATTCTAAGCTAATACAAAAAGAAGGACATATACTCATAACAGTTAGGGAATGCTATATGAAACAGCACTGATCACTTTGAACACTAGGAATGAAATGATTTTAGTCTACGATGAGAGACTACATTAATACAGTTCCATCAGAAGATCAATGGCAGAATCAGTTGCCTCATTTGGAAGAAACGTGGGTATGGCATGACCTTGACAATGTGTTCCAAAATGACAGTCTTCTCTCCTTGCAAGTTCTGACCCCGAACAATAACTGATTGACCGGATATCAATGATGTTGGATATCCCAGTTTTATAATGTCCCCAGACTAGATCAGGAGAGAAATCCTACTTTTCTGTTTCTTTCACATCGACACTGGCAGTTCCTCTCCTGGTGGAAGGGGTTCAAGTCCCCTCTCTCCGGCACCCTTCCCTGGGTTATGACCAGGCCCTCAGTCCCCACCTGAGCAGCTTGTTGTTCTCCTGATCAGCGTAAGTGGTGATGTTGATGGCTGTTTCATTCTGCTCCACAAATTTCAGGAATTCGCTGGAGTCCAGGCGAGAGTCACCGTTATCAAAGTTCTAGAAGTAGATGAAGAGATCTCTCAGGAGAGTTTAGAAAGCCCCAGTTTTACGGTGTATCCTCCTCTGGCCTAACTACTCAGCTTATCTTATTCTTAATACACTCCAACCCTGTCCTCGCCTGGCCACAAGGAACTACAGTAGGAATTGGCGGCTCAGATCAGTGGGCACCCAAACTAGGAAGTGGTACTCCAAGGTGAGCAAGTAGAAGTGCCCGAACAGAAGCCATCAGGGGGTTTCTTTCAGTATGGGATCCTGCTTGGGAGGGCAGCCTGAACAGATGTCTGCATTACTTAAGAATACCATGTGATCCAGTCCCTGAAATTGTCCTACAGGCCATTGGTGACATCATCATCTCACACCTAGTAAACATATAACAAGGTGTGGCATCATAAGCAGCAAATTAGAATCCGGGAGGTAAAGCCCTAGGTCTATGATTCTGACAGGCTGCTCAGGAGAGGCAGCAGTGCAAGTGATCTTCCAGGCTCCCTTTGGGACCCACAGGAGTCTATCTTGCTGTTTAAGGCCAGCCTCCCTCCTCCTCTGCCCTACACTGCAGTGCCAGCGCACATGTGTGCACAGGTCCTCAGCTACACCGTGTAAGCCGATGACCTGTGATACCCCGGAACATGGCTGAACAAGGAGTGCTGAGGGCAGGCATCATTCCCTCTAAAACAGATGCCTGAACCAAGACCTCAGCCATCTGGAACCATTGAACAAGCCTAAGCCCTAGCAACCAGAGGAGGCATCACCTGGAAGGTTTAGATAAATTCCATCTGGATGCTGCCACTAGCCTATGGAGCTCTAGGGGGACCCCTTCATTCCCCACACTTTCTTAGGCTGTGCTGGGAAATGATCACAAGCCTCCTGTTACTTTCAAGTTGGCTCCTTACGCTGTGAAAGAGTCTGGAAGAAATGTCTTCCTAGACTCCTGGGCAGGGGGAGAAATGAAGCCAACTGTCCTCCTCTCAGGACTGCCATGTGTCACATGTAAAATGTTCATGGCATATACAGTGAGGGTAACACAAGAGGCAACCATTACATCTTTGCTTAGAACCTGTTTGTCACTCTTGTCCTGAGAATCTCAGGGACAGGTCTGAGACATTCTTTAGGCACTCACTGTACCCTTGCCCTGAGAAAATCTCCCCATAATTCCACTTGTGAGGTTTTGACTAATTAAAGATGCACAATTCAATAAGCTCGATCAGCGGGGGAGCATCCTGAGGACCCTAGAACGTTCCTGAGTACAGCTAGAGCAAACTGCATCCCCTGTCTTGGTGCGAGAGAATTGTCTGTATTCTGTCAATCATATCTTAAATAAATGCTGATTGGTCGGCAACCAGGCAGGAGGTATAGGCGGGAAAACCAGACAGGAGTAGAAGTGGGGCAATGAGAACAGGAGTATTCTGGGAAGAAGGAAGCTCTTTCTGCTGTCCTGCCCAGACCACGGAAGAAGCAGGATATGACCTGCCTTGCTGAAAAAGGTACTGAGCCATGTGGCTAACATAGATAAGGATAATGGGCTATATAAGTTATAAGAGCTAATACGAAGCCTGAGCTAATGGGCCAATCAGTTTATAATTAATGCAGACTCTCTGTGTGATTTCTTTGGGGCTTACTGGCTGTGGGAACTGGGCAGGACAGAAACCCCAACAAAGCAGGCCCCCATGCTACACTGTCTCACAACAGAAGTGATGGAGGGAAAGGAACGGTCCTGTAGTAGGTACACAGCCACTGACTGGGCACTCTGGACAGTCCACCTGGCTCTCAAAAGTCAGTGCTTCGGGTGCACACTTCAACCATTAACGAACCAGAATGCAGGCCTGGAAAAAGGGGCATCCCAGCTCTTTTTAGTCTCATCCCTTAAGTCTGGTACCTGCCCAGAAATAGCATTAAACCCAGTGGTATCTCAATCTCTGGCCAGAATCCAGCATAGTTGATTCAACTAACCCTCCACCAAGGCTGGATACCTCTGCATGCTTGTCTGTAGCTCTGTTTCTGAGTCAGAAATATTTTTCGGTTTTGATTGTACGGTTGTAGAACAGAAGGAAGAGGAATGTCTGGAGACATGTACTAGGGAATTTTATTTGTATGTCAACAGTGTTCAGAGGAGATGATGGGGTGAACCAGGCATTCGCTCATATAAAGCAGCTGGAGCAATGGGGTATACGACAATGGGGTCGGGAGGGAAGAAGGCTGGCTCCAGAGGTCCCGCCCTCTAAGAGTCTCCAATCTAGTGTCACAAGGTATGAACATATTGGGATGAAAGGGTCTCCCTACCAGGCTCCCCTTCTATTCTGTATGGAGTTCATCAAAGAAATGGTGACTGGATCATTGGGACGGGAAAGGCAGTGTGGGCCTTACTTGAACTGATTGGATTTGCCATTCAGCTGTCTAGTGTGAGGAAAACCAGCTGGGCTGGAGAACAAGTCTCTAGCACAGAGAAGTCTGAGACATCGGCTCTCTCACCTACAGCAGCTATGGACCTGGTGGGACAGCATCTCTCTCAGATGTCTCAGAAGAGGAGCTTTGTGTTTGTAAGCTGGGAGGAAGCTTTCTGAGATGGGAGATGGTTCCAGAAAAAAAGCTCTTTTCCCAAGTGTCCACACTGTCTTTCTTTTCTTTTTTTCTTTTTTTTTGCTAGGAGCCTGTAAGGGTGTTACTGCCTGGGGATACGGAGATATGTTGAGTGGCACCGTGGCCTGGGTACTTAATTTAATTGCAGGTATCAGAAGTGCCTGAGGTCATCTACAAATGGTTACAAGATCCCAAATGGCCCTTTGGAATTAGTGTCCTGTGCCCCAAAGCGCCACACTGTAAGAACAGGATAGAGTAAATGCATACAATAAACTTTGCAGACACTATTCATTTGGCTTTGGGAAAAATCATTTTCTTTAAAAAATTTAAAATGATATTTATTTATTTGTTGTGTATGTATGTGTGTGTATGTGGGGGTGTCATGCCATAACATATGTGTGGAAGTCAAAGGATAATTTCCAAGAGTTGGTTTTCTTCTTCTGCCATGTGGGTCCTGGGTCCTGAGCGCAGGTCATCAGCCTTGGCAGCAGGCAGGCCCGAGTCATTTTATGTTTCTTCCTGCTCCTGTCTCTTTCCCCTGCTCAGCAAAGTGAAGAGGACGCGCCCATGTCTTCAGTGCTGTCACATGGGAATGGCTGAGACACTGCCGAGTGGGCATGTTTTCTCTCCAGTGTAAGATGAAAACTAGAACCCCAGAGTTTAAATCTCTGCCGTAGTGGAAAAAACTTCTGTCTAATAAGAGTAATACAGGAGATGCCTTAAATGATCAAAAAACTCATTTCAGCCCAGCCCAGCCTAGCATCTCTTCATCTGTGGGTATCCACAATGCCAGCTAAAGAATCCAGGTTAGGATGGTGTGAAACGTACTTGTGTGGCCCGAGAGCTCCCGGGAAGTTCCTCGCATGGCCGGCTAGTTGTTGGGACAGCAGGCTTTGTGAGCACGCACTGGAGTGCGTGTCCAAGGCACTGACCTTAACATGAGCATCTTGAAAGCACAGGGGCTTGGTGCTTCTGTGGGAATGTGGTACCTGAACGTGTGGCTGAGTGTAAGAAGCGCCTGGGATGGGTGTGTGTGGTTTGCGTGACTGGAATACCGTGGGTGCGGGTCTATGTTCTTGCCAATTAGCGAGGAGAACACCCCTTAAGTACTTCTCCCAATGACTCTCAAGGCTCCTAAATGATCTTCACGTGTGATACCCATATCCACTGCCAATGATTTAGTTCCTCCCATTTCCCCTTCAAAAGCAGTTCTTTCTGGGTCTCCACATGGAACTCTGTCTGTCTCTTCTACTAATATGGTAGACAACAACAGTACTTGGATCCTGGAACAATCTCCAGGCCCACGTGTTCCTTGACTTTTCTCAGATGAAGCACTGTGAATGGCCAAAGTGGGTCCGGTATAGCAGAAAGAGCTCTGTACCGGCTTCCGAAGAGTTACACAGGGCAGGAGAAAGCATGGCCACATTTCCCATGGCAGCTCCTCGGGCCTTTGGTGGTTTTAAATGCTCCAGAGGAACAGCACATGCATGTTGGATCCCAAAGGTCAACCAGTGGCCCACTCACTGGTCAAGCAGGTTGCTAGACAACATTCACAGCTCCATAATAAGGACTGGTAATGAGGGCACACTTAGGGACTCTAGAGAACCCTGTGTCTCCTGAAAGCCACAAAAGGGGAAGAAGAAGTCCCCCTTTCTCCAGGACTGAACACGGTTGATTGACCTCAATGCTGAGTACCTTAAAGTACTTGTCCAGGATCTCACTGTAGTTGCTGCCTTTCGAGAACCAGCCATCTGGAATGATCTCAGCTTCCAGCCACTGGATGATGCGACGCCGGAGCTCATCGCGGTTAGCTTGATAGCAGACAACTGTGGGGGCAGCGGAGGGGGGGGTACGTGAGGTGGGGGTGAGGCAGAGAACCCTGGGGTCATCAGCACCCACTGCCCAGAGCCCAGTGCCACTCAGTTCTGAATGCGTCATCCGATTCAGTCTTCATTTATTGCACCCAGAGTACAGAAATGTGTCTACCCCAGTAGTCACGCTCATGTATGTAAAACATCAATAACGATTAGAACAGTGGTTCCCAAACTACGGACCTCAACCCCCCCTTGGGGTTGCACATCAGATATCCTGCATATCAGACATTATGATATATTTTGCTACATAACAGTAGCAAAATCACAGTTACAAAGTAGCAACAAAATGAATTTTATGGTTGGGGGTCAGCACAACATGAGGGACTGTATTAAAGGGTCACAGCATTAGGAAGGTTGAGAACCAATGGACTAGAAACTTGAAACAATGGTGAAACAGGAGTTGTTATTTAAGAAAAAAATAAGGAAGAAAAAACGAAGGACTTTTTATGAACGTTATGGGGCATGGGGGAAAAATCATCTTCAATAAAGTAGCTCTCCTGCTTCCGAGATGAGCTGAACGTCCTAACAAATCAATAAATGAAAATGTGTGTTATTCATGCTGCTGGATTGCTCAAATTCTCCCTTTCTCACTGACCGAGCCTTTCAAAATGTTCTCCCATCATCCTTTGTTACAAACAAGAGAAAACAAGGCCAAGGACGGGCCACGCCTCAGCCCTGCTTTGGGCAGCTGTTATGAGCCACTTGGGAACAAGTGGGAGTCACGTGGGTAGGGAAGCAGGGAGGAGACAGCTCTGGCCAAGGGAAATTCCTGGAAGAGAGCATATGCTAGGACCTGGAGAGGGCACAGGGCCAGGGAGTGAACATATGGGCATTTCCCACTCTGTCCTTCCCAGCTGTGTGATTTAGGAGCTGACGCAGTCCTACGAGCCTTTATACTGTCGTCACTCTAAGGTAATCACGGTGAGACCTGCAGGACCACTGTGAAGTCCAGGCCTATAAGCCACGTTGAGATTTTAATGCATCCTGAGAGAAAGCTACGGCAGTTGCCATGCCGGCATTTCCAACTGTCCTCTTACAAAAGTAGCCGTGTCTTCTGATTTCCCTGGGCCCACGACATGAGCGTGTCTTACAAGGCCCTGAAAGAAGGGCTCACTGGCTGTCCCTCCAGGACACTCACCACTTAGCAAAAATTCAGAACAGCAAACATTTAGACCCAAACAGCTGCTTTGACCGGCACACACCAAAACAAACGAACTTTTAAAAAATGCAGCCTCATGGTTTTACTGAGCTGTGCTGTACTCAGACCGGATCTCGATCAAAAGTCCTGACCCCACAGATGATCCTGGCGGCCCAGCGGGGATTGTGGAAGACAAGACATTTCCTCTGTGACAAGGATCCTCCCTAAGATGAGCACACAGTAAAGCGAGGTCAGGTACTTACTTGGGCTGGCAGAGGGACTCACAGACTTCTTTTCTGCAAGGCAAAAGATGTGTAATACTAAGTAAAGGATAAAAGGCTATGTTGAGGATTTTAGGGTTAAAACTGTGAAGTCTTGTGACACTGTCATCACTTTACCTTAAATTCTTTTTTTTAAAATTAAGATGTTTATTTTTATTTTATGTGTATGGGCATTTTGCCTGTATCTATGTCTGTGTACTATTGTGCATGCCTGGCATCTGCAGGTCAGAAGAGGGCATTGGATCTCCTGGAACTGGAGTTACAGTTGGTTGCTAGCTGCTATGTGGGTGCTGGGAACTGAACCCAGGTCCTCCGGAAGAGCAGCCAGTGCTCTTAACCACTGAGTCATCTCTCCAGCTCCCCTGCCTTCAATTCTTATATCCTTTTCTTTCTTGTAGGATCTAACGGTTGGGATCCTTCCTGCCTGCAGACAATGGATTATCTTTTTAAATTTATATTTCTTCCTGCTGGGCTGAGTGGTCCCTGAGATTTCAAAACTTCACATAGAGATTAATTTTGTAGAGGGGAGAGAGGAGACTGGGATAAGTCTTCGTGTTTTTCCAGGGAAAGCCAAAGATGGAATGGCTGGGCAGGCTCTACACTCGGAAAGGTCTGGTGACAAGCAGCCATGCTTGGGAATCCAGCTTTCCAACTGGTCACAATGGTAAGAGGGAAATAAGGGAAGCATATTACTAGGCTGGAAAAGCCCACATTTTAAAAGCAGGAAAAGGAGAAACTGCTCTACTTTTTCTAAAAGGTGTGGAAGTCCTTTAAGGACCATTTTTACCATTACTGACTATTGATACAGTCACCTTATTTGCTCTCTGGCTGCAGGCGATGCTGAGAACAGGTCCAGGTCTGATGCAGTAAGCAGAGGAAAAGGCCCCAGTCGGCCCGGTCAAACCTAGCAGGCTCCTGAAGGTCAGGAAGGAGCATCTCCAAATGGCTGTGTGGTCAGCCAGGCTACACAGCTATGGTTTCCGTTTTTGTCTCCCTGTCACAAGCCCTGCCCTTCAGCGATGACAGCATGCCTTACCTTTGCAGTGTCCATCATAATCAACCTGGATCTTGGATCCAGTGAGGCAGGCATCTCTGTGAAGTTCACAGTGGTTGAGGTAGGTCTTGCCATTACTGCCACACACAGGCCTCTTGTGAGGTTTGCATTGCTGAAACAGATGGGCGGGAGGATGTTTGTGCAGCCATGCAAGGTAGAACACGCACTCACACACCCATCTTGTCAGGTGACTCACCATCAACAGAGATGGAGCATGTATACCACCAGGGCCCAGGGGACCCCAGCTCTGGTCACCATCAGTGACTCTACTCCACTCGATACAACAGGCATCCTGTTACCTCGAGTTCTCCACGTCTCTCCGTCCATCCTGGTTCACTGCCAACTTGCGAGTACACAAACACCCTTCTGTGGCTGAAATACTTGATTGCACATACGTATCCCCAATGCAACAGCACAAAGAAGCTGTGCTTTCAAGAGATGAAGTCACCGGAGCTCCTTCCTCATGAACGAGTTATGAATTAAGGCCTTTACAAAAGGGATTTCATACAGCATTGGACTCTTTGACCCTTTAACCATGTTAGAATGCTGTGTTCAAGGGTTCATTTGCAAGCAGAGACCAGGCCCTCACCAGACATTAAGTGAATTTGTTTTGATCTTGCATACCACAGCCTCCAACACTGTAAGAAATATATCATATATAAATCAGAGTCTGATTTATACTTCTATATGATTTACAAAGTGCCCAGCTCAGGCATTTTGTTACAGAAAGAGAAATGAACTAATATTACTTTCCATGACACAAAAGAGCAGAGCTGAGAGCTGGGAGCATGGAAACTCAATGCACAAATGTACATGCACATGCACACGCGCACACACACACACCAATTTTTCCGGAGCCAAATTACAAGGATTTCATATTCTCTGCAGCATTTGGGAGTCATTGAGCTTTGGGCCTAATTTCACAACCACTGTTGTACGGCTGGCAGCGAGGGTGAAAGACAACAGGAAATCATTATGGACAGAAATATGGAATAAAGTTCATCTGGCTTGCAGGCAGGCTAGGGCTGCTAGAGGTACGAAGACAAGGGGACAGATGTTAAAATGGTTGCACACCCTTCCTGAGCAGGAAAGAAGTCCAACCCCTCCATTTTATACATGAAGATCCCCAAGGCAAGAAAGGCGAACTTCATCTATTCATCCAGCCAGCGGTCACTATGGAGTGCTTGCTGTTTCGGGTGCTGGACAAAACCAACATGGGATCATCTTTACAGCAACTCCTGGGAATTCGTTTGCTCAGAATCCCACGACTATCCATGGACAAGCTGAGACTACGCTCAGAGTCTGATTTATGCCACCACATGGTGGTCAGTGTCCTTCTGGTGCAGACGGCCAGGGTGAAGGGATCCTAGTAGGACCAGGTTTTAGGAAGTTGGTACACTTTTCCTTCAGGTGCAGTGAATCAGGGTTCAGAGATTAAAAGGGTATTATTTACAGAAAAGCCCATTTCCAGGGTATGGAGCAGCTTGATAGAAGGGAGGACGGAAAAGCCCATGGCCTGTGTTATTTACATCCACATCAAGAATGAAAATTAAAGTCTTACCTATTTCTTAGAGGCTCATTTTAACTTCCAAATGCCATTTAAAAACAAAACTTCAAAGTCCACATTCTGTCTGATAATTTAAAAATTTGCCTATCCTTTGACCCAGCAGGTCCCCAATGACCATCAGTTCTAAGAAATAAAGGGTATTGGCAAAAGGATGCTGTTGCTGTGGCAGCAAAGAGCCCGGAGAACCACTAACACACCCATCGCTAAGGAAATGAGTGAATAGTTACATCACTAAATATTATTTGGTGTCTGACGAAAGGTTCAAATTTGTGTTGATCCGGGAGGCGGCCACGGCACACCGCACACTGCAAAGTACAAACTGCACACATGGATTGTGGAAACAGTACTTTGTATAAAATAGGGGAAGCTCTGGTGTTTAGAAACACTGTTAACGCCAGCTACTTCAGACTAAGGAGAACGGAGATTTTGGTAGCACAAATGTCTAAACACCTACACTATTTGAGACATAAAACAATTGGTAATTTCTAATTTGAAGAAAAATTTTAAAATTTAATACCATATTTAGTTTCAATACACTTTACATATTAAATAGCACTACAATGGGGTGACTGGATAGATTTTTTGTTTGTTTGTTTGAGATAGGGTTTCTCTGTAGCTTTGGAGCCTGTCCTGGAACTAGCTCTTGTAGAACAGGCTGGCCTCGAACTCAAAGAAATCTGCCTGCCTCTGCCTCCCGAGTGCTGGGATTAAAGGCATGCGCCAGACTGGGTAGACTTTTAAACAGAAGGAAAACAGAGCCAACCCTTGGATGATTTTTTTTTTTAAGCTACTTTTTCGAAGTGGGTCAATATGACAAACATACTTGTGACTAGTCATGGCTACTTCCTGCTACACCAGTGGTCAGTGGAATTAAAGACAGCTCAGCTTTGCGATCATTGCCTCAAAGGACTGACACTGTTAGATTCCTGGGGAAAGCTGAGCAGTTCTTGTTACTTCGCACCTAGAAAGTTGAGCTTCAACCTCCAGCATGAGAAACAAACCAAAACCTCAAAGGACAGGAACTCTGACAGACTTGAAACTAGACACAAATGTTTAAGTATATCCTCTTTTGTGACTCACGTGTCCTTTGTCTACATTCCATCCTTCCTCACCTATCGACTGCTCTCTCAATCCCGTTTTTACCTTTGCGATTACACCCACCCTTATACCTCTTTACACTGCACAGCGGTCTAGGAGCCACACAAGAGAGAACATGTGTTCTGTCTTTCTCCCTGAGTTTGCGTCACCTCACTTAGTATCAGACCTTCCAGGTCCACCTATTTTCTACAAATGCAATTTTTTCTTTACAGCTGAATAATGTTTCATTGTGTATATGGACCACATTTTCAGCATCTGTTCATCTTCTGGCAGACATCTAAACTGGTTCCATTTTCATATATGTATCATATGTGCTAGCATGTGCCTGCATGCACACACACACACACACACACGTATAGTGGCCAGAGGTCCACATTGAGCATTGTCCTTGGTTCTCTGTATAATTTTCTGAGACAGAGTTCTCACTATGCCTGGAGCTCATGGTTGGCTAGAATGACCAACTGGTCAATGCTCTCTATGGATTTGCCCTTCTCCTCCAGTGCTGGGGTCACAGACTGCTGCCACACCAGGCATCTGTGTAGGTCCCGAGGCTCTGAATATAATACAGCAAGCATGTTTCCTGCTGAGCTAGCTCTCTAGCCTCCCTAAACTTTTTTTTTAAATAAATGAAACGCTATCTCTTTTAAAATTTAATTTAAAAACCAGAAGTTTCACTCTTAACCCTAGGGGAAGCTTTCCTTGTGTCTTTAGAACAGACAAGTTGTGCGTTTATAGAATGATGGGAGTCCTGGAACTTTCCAGTCGCTGCCCCCCATGCCCGCCATCAGGACCTACCTCAATGCAGAGGCATGTGGGTTCCCCCTTCTCTGTGACTGCACACTCCCGGCCAGCTCCACAAAACACATTGGCACAGATCTTGGATTTGCTCCTCGGTTCTTCCTAAAACACAATTCATAAAGGGAGCCACATTACTGAGAAAAGCCCACTACAGGATGAAACAATGGTGGCCATGACCTTTCAGGCTTGGGACTTTGGTCTCCCTGACGTTGTCCTCCAATAACGGGCACCAACCACACAGGCACTGTTCTGGCTCAGGTTTGGGAATCCCAGATTGTTCCCCTAAGAGCAAAGCAAGAATGACTTTCTTGCTTTCTTCCTCATTTAAAAAATATATGCACAGTGCATTTTGTGATAAAGCTCGCACTGTGCCAGGGCTGAGATACAAAGGGCTTTGGTCTCATGAGCTCCGTGGCTCCTGGAGACGAAGCATTTAGGACACATATATGGAAGTGTCACAGTGGGAGCTCCAGGGAGCAACTGTGTATGAGAGAACAGGGTGAGACTTTCTGAAGATTCCACACCTAAACTAATTCTTTAAGGATGAGAAGACTAAGCCAGGAAGAAATGGAAACATCGGAGACGCATCCAGACAACCGAACACCAAGAGGTGATCACAGCAATACCATCTCAAGGGGCAGGAGAAGGATGGCTAAAACGTGGACATGCTATTGTTTGATATTCAGCCACTGTGTGTGCTCAGGCTACAAAATAAAGAGGACCCCAAAGAGGGTAGAATGCCCACAAGCCTCTTGCTGTTCAGACGGGTGTAACAGAACTTCAAGGCAAGGAAGGTCTGTATGCCCCATCAAAATGGGAGCTTTGATAGGCACGATTTGTTGGTGGCACATCCCTTTACTTCCTTTCCCTGGTGGTAGAGGGCCAGCCCTCCCTTTCACCACGCACCCTACAGTAGTGGTGTCTGAGCAGAGAACGGGATTTGCTCCAAGCTTCCCGGCCTAAGCCTACTGGGCTGGAGCTGGCTACAAAACAAAGATGGAAGAAGCCTAGGAATGATTGGGGTTAAGACTAAGTCCACGCTTCTAATCCATGCCTACCGTGTCATAAAGGACTCATACCCTCAAGGCTGTAGCAGAATATATCTTAACCGGGGAACCAAGAACAGGTCAAAAACAAACCAAACCAAAACCCCAAAAGAGTAGAGGTTTGAGAGCTGTGAGACAAATCCAATAGCTGCTCTGCTGCCACCTGGAGGCTACTTTGCAAACTCCAGGCTTTTCTTTTCTCCCATAAGCCAGCTTGCCTGCCATGCAGGGTTCTCATTGGTCTATAGCTCATTTGCATTTTCACATCTCATTGGTTTACATTCTGTTGCTAAACTCGCCCCCCCCCTTTATGTTGCTAAGAAGAATTCAAAAAAGCTGGCAAACAGTGAAGAAAAGAGGAAGTAATTCTTAAAGGTTGGAAGAATTGATTTAGATGTCTGTTTCCTAAACGGGGTGGGGTGGATAAAAATCCAGACAAACAGGGCACTCCGGTTTTGTGGGAGCTGGACCGCGGAGCAATAAAGCAAAGCTAGAAGGGAAAAGAAAAGCGATTGCTGATTGTTGTAAAATAACTCGGGTGGCCTCTTCCCTTCCCTGACTCTTTAACCCGTGGGTCCATGAAATGAGCAAGAGATGCACAAACGCACACGACAGAGAGCTTGGGCATGTGTCTGCACTCAAAATGTCCCCATGTGTCCCAAATTAGTCCTACTGATTCTTCTAGCCACTTCTTCATCTGCGAAAGAGAAGTGATAGATAGTCCAAAAGTGTGATCAGTGGGAACAGCTGAGAAGGTCCAGCAGCGTTCCGAGCATTTTGTCTCGCGTGTATGTTTATTGTGTATCTGTTGTGTTCTGGAGGGTCCACCTGTCAGGGTATGTGTGGAAGTCAGAAGACACCTTAAGGGTCTTTCCATCCGGTGAGTTCCAGGCTTGGCCACAAGTGCCTTTACCCACTGAGCTATCTCACCCCACTGCTTTTTTGATAAATAATACAAATAAAAGCTGTTCTGTGGAGGCTGAATTCAACCTGTCATTTGCAGAAGCAGTTCTCAAAACTATGTTTGGAGAACACCTTTCCTTACATCCTAACAACTAATATTTGAAGGGGGCAATTAAAACTTGCAAAATGTTTCCATACACATGACTGCAGGGCTAACCCAATAAGAACATGTTTATTATTATTAGCCCCATTTTACAAATGAGGAAATTGGGGCTCCAAAAGGTCAAATAATTTGCCTAAGGTCCTAAAGCCAAAAAAAGAGAGGAACTTGTATTCAGCACACAGGTGACTAATCACCAATTCATAAACACCTGGCATCCTGCAAAGTGACCAACTACTGGTGATGCTACTTAAGCTCTGTAAGTCCCTAATTCTGATGTCATGTTATCCCCATTTTACAGGTGAGGAAGCTGACCTTAGAGGCCCAGGAACAAAAAGCAACAGAGTTGGATCTTCCTCCAGCCAAAGGGAAACAATTCTTCCATGTTTGGTTTATTTTTACATCCATATGACTTAAGGGTTAGGGAACTTATAGTGGGAATATGGGTCTAACAATAGGAGGTGTGAGGAGACGGGACTGAGTGCATTAGGCATTGAGATCTGATACCCGACTCTCATATCCAACGCTCTTCTGTATCTGCCGCGGTCATCGTCATGAGTGGGGCAGTCTCTTGAAACCTGTTTCCTCGGGTGCAAATATGCAACACTGATGGTTAGAACTGCGTTGAGAACGAAAAGGAGCATGCTGTGTGCTATGCAACAGGAAGTGGCTGTCACTACAGTGGGTGGTTTACTTTCAGATTTCCCACTGCAGTGTAGTCACTGTCACTGCCCCATTCTTCCCTGTCCTCACTTACAGTGGGAAGATACTGCTGAGGGCAAGACTGGTAGGATGGAAAATGCAAAGGGCCCGGCAGTCCCTGGAGGGCATTTGACAGAGCACAGAGATGGGGGAGGAGCCCCAGTTACACAAGCCTTCTCTTTGCAGGTGACTTGGCTGTCAATAGGTGGCAATCTCTCTCTTTGTCTCACACAGCGCAGAGCTGCAATGCAGAGGAGCCTTCCTGGCTGCTGCAGCTCTACCCAGCTCTGTCCTCCTAGAGAGAAGTGCAGGAATGAGGGAGAAGAGATAGACAGGGACATGGGCAGAAGGATCTGCCAGTCTGGGGAGGCCGTCTCTCCTGGGGCACTCAGTGCCCTTCCTCTCCTCACTCACAGGTATGCTTGACTGCAGAAATCAAGGTCAACGATGAAGGGCATTCTCTCTAGAAGTGTTGTCTCTGTGCTATTCAGAGCTGTCCTTTAAGCCCCAACATTTTTGGGAGCCAGAGTGTCAGAGTCAATCCCAAGGCTCCTGGAAAGTTCCTTGGGGTCAGAGCTTCTGCAGAGTGGCTGATTCCATTTGGAAAGTCTAAGGCAGTAACCTTAGTTAGGGGTCGCAAAGGCCTGAGGCCACGGCCTGAGGGGCTGATGTGCTGCCGGCTAACTCAGTACCTACAGCTGAGCAAAGCTCTGCCCACATCTGTCCTCATCATTTCTGTGCATCTTTCAGTTGCATGTAACAGATGCAGGGGCGTTTGAGATTCAGAAAAGCTCCATGCAGCACCAGTGACCATCAAGTCAGGGAAGGAACACTAGTTGACTCGGTCCCTGAGTCTCCATGGTCCCTTCTCTGGCAGGGCAGAGGGAGGGTGCTGCAGGCAAAGGGGCCAGTTTTGAGGCCTGGTACAGGGATGACATATAGAACTGTCGCACTGTCATCAATCATAGTGACTTTAGGGATAGTTAGCCACACTGGCTTTTGCAGGATCGCCGTACAAGGTCTCCGGCATGTCCATAAAAGTGTGAACAGACACATAGATCTGAATGCACTCGTGAGTGTGATGGACTGGGCCTGAGTGGAGGTGTGTTCTTGAAGCATGAACACCTAAACACAGCTTTAAAAACCAACAAACCATCTGGACGTGGAGGCACATGCCTATCATCCCAGCACCTGGGAGACTGAGGCAGGAAGACACTGAGGTCCCTTGTGGGCTACATAACAAGATACTAAAGATACTAAAACAACAACAAATAATCCCAAACTACAAAACAAAACCCCAAGCAACAACAACAACAAAATATCTGCCTCTGTCTTAGTTAGGGTTACTAATACTGTGATGAAACACCATGACCAAATGCAACTTGGAGAGGAAAGGGTTAAATCAGCTTAAACTTCCACATCACTGTTTATCCTGGAGCTGATGCAGAGGCCATAAAGGGGTGCTGCTTACTGGCTTGCTCCTCATGGCTTGCTCACCAGCCCAGGGGTGTCACCTCGCACATGAGCTGCCTCCCCTCTCATCAGTCACTAATTAAGAAAATGCCCTTCAGGCTTGCCTACAGCCTGATCTATGGTTTCTCAGTGAGGTTCCTTCCTCTCGGATGACCTCAGCTTGAGTCAAGTTGACATGAACTAGCACAGTCTCCAATGGGAAACCATCAGGAGCTCCAGCGTGGGCCTCTCTTCTGACTTGTCTCCATGGTGCTTTCTGGATGCGTGTGGCGAGCTAGACTTTGGAGAGTTGGTCTCCTGGTGAGTTTCCACACCACACATCTCTCTTGGCAAATGAATGCCCAGCAGTTCCACCTTTTCCCAGTTGAAAACTTAAACCCTGTCCGCTCACGCATGTTAATGCTGCCGCTTGCTTTCACAGCAATTTTTAAATCAATTTAAACTTAGTATTTTTTAATTTTGCATTTGTGGGTATGCATCCTGTGTGAGGGATATGCTGTGGGTGCCCAAGGAGGCCAAAAGTGGGTATTGGATCCCCTGGAGCTTGAGTTACAGGTGGTCATGAACCAGCAAACATGGGTGCTGGGAACTGAACTTTGGTCCTCTGGAAGGGCAGCAAGTCCTCTTAACCACTGCTTGGAAATTTGATAGGCTTTTTTTTTTTTCTTTCTAAAAGAAGCCCAACTCTAGGCCCTTCCAGATTTGAAATCCTTGCCTGACTGCCCTCAGATGACACTATACCCTGGCGTCCAGCTCCCAACTCCAGCCTCTTTCCAATGAACCGCGCTCTCTGTCTACAAACTAAAGTCAAGAAACAGATCATCTTCAGCCCAAGGTCTTACAGACCTGCAATCGTTTTTTGCCAGCAAAATGATAAAGGAGGTTATTTGTAAAAAGGGTAGAGGTGATCCTGTCTCTGGGCCAAACAGCACAAAATACACATGGAAATGTTTCTAAAAAGCCTTGCAAAGTAAAACCGTTTCTGCAGGAACCATGTGCTCTGGCAAGGATGGAAGCTTATAAGCAAAGCCATAAACGTCAGCTTAATACATCGCTTTACTAATTGGAACTGGGTCAGCATCATCTTAGTTCTTTTCCCCTTCCTATCCCTCCCTCTCCCGCCTTCACTCCATCCTGCTTATGCCAAGGTAGATATCCGGCCCCGTTTGCCACTGTCTTGTAGTAGAGTGGCCTGGTTGACAAGAAGGGCTCGCCTTACTTTGCCAGAATGAGCCATGGGGACTTCACGAGACTATCAGGGCCTCTCCTATGCAGAGTGCCATGGTGCTGGGGACAAATGGATCTACAGAACTGGGGAGATGGGGTGGGGGACACAGGGGTAAGGATGCTGGCTGTGCAGGCAGCCCTCCTGGAGTACAAGCCCATAGTAAAGCTGTAGACCGTGATGGAGAAAATGAAAGCTCTTCCAGCTGCTAGAATCTAACTGGAGCATCCATCACATGACCCCATGCAGTCTCTGCTCCCCTGCTTTGAAAAGGAATGGGCTAGTGCACCACCATGGACGGGAGGAGAGGAAGGGAGGGAGACACTCTACAACAGTAGTTCTGATTGGCTTGGCAGTCAGCAAAGCATTTGTGCCAACTCCACACTTAAGTGTCCTTTGCCTGTGTGTTCCCAGCCAATGCCTTATGGGTTCTGAGAGGCCTAACGCTTGACTGTTTGGTGGCGGCTTCAATAAGAGCAGGCAACTGGGAACGCAAAATGGAGCCCAGGGTTTTGGGAGGGACCTGGCAAACAAAAGCACCAAAACAGATGCTTAATTAGCATCCAGGACAATCCAACTCTCCATTTGCTTCATGGGTTCCTTCTTAAACAAGAGCTTTCTAACAATGGTTCTGGGCCTCTAGTCAGCCTGTCAGAGTCCTGCAGAATAGCCTGTGCACATATGGCTTAGCTCTGGCAAGCACTAAATGGCTTGCATACTTGGGCACAGCTTTCACATTAAATGGCATTTGGGAATACAAAGTTTCAATTATACAAGATGAAAAGTTTCTGCAGACTATGCTTTTTTTTTTAATTTAAACTATACTGTAATGTGTGTTTTTAATTTGCCAAGAAAAGGGACCTTAAATCTTCTCAGGGCATGCACAAAATAGTAAATACATCCTAGAGGTAACAGTAGCTTGATTGTATATGAATATAAAAACACTGGGCTGGAGAGATGGTTCAATCACTGAAGGCTAAGGCTCACAACCAAAAATAGGGATGCAAAAATCATCAAGTTGCTTACCTCAAATACATACAATTTTGTATACCAGTCAAAGTTTAGAACGCCTGGGTGAAACTTCCAAGCACAGAACACTTATCTATTCCAAATTATCCTAGCAGATTTGCATAAGAGATTCATTTTTGTTCTTCAGATTCAGCCGAAGATTTGTCCTTTAACAGCCAATGTGGGGCATATACAGAGTTCTCCAGGTTTCTTCAAATAAGGAAAGTAAATCATTTAAATGTATTTAAAATTAGAACTGATGAAGGCCCATATTAGTTAGAGAATGACGACAGGGGCAGAGTGTGATAGCGCACACCTGCAGTCCCAGCGCTCAGGAGGCAGAGGCAGGTGGATCTCTGTGAGTCTGACGTCAGCCTGGTCTACAGAGGGAGTTCCAGGACAGCCAGGGCTACATCACGAAGACCCAGCTGTGTATGGTGGTGAGCACACCTGTACCTCCAGTTCTGAATGAGGAAGCCACCCAAGTCTAGGAGTTCCATGCTAGTTTAGGAAACAAAGGGACACTCTGCCTCAAAACAAGTAAACAAAGGGAAAAAAAACTAATCAAGATAACAGCCTGTGACCAGCATGGCACGAGGGATATAGCATACCACTCCCTGCAGGATGGCAGGGTCTACCCAAAAACCCTGTGGACATGTGGAGAAACAGAGAAGAAAGGATTGGGAGTACACAGAGACCGCCTCATGGGAGGAGGGTAGAGATATGGTTGAAAGACATCTAGAACTTTCTAAAGAATATTGAGGTCTGGCAATATATTGGATGTAGGAGAAGGAAGGGGTGAGCCTGGGAGCTGTGGAGGCGTTTGGTTTTGGGGACCAAAGTCTGTCAGAGATACAGCCAAGGCAAGAGGGTAGGGTGAGCACAAGGTAGGCAGGGACGAGTCAGGTATGGACACAAGTCTAAGCAGATAGTAGGACATCCCACTGAGAGCTAGAAATAGGGACAGAGATGCACATCTGGATGCCATCTGTGTAGGAACAAGAGGTGGGGGAAGAGGAGCTCGGACTCAGGAGGAAAGGGTGGGGTAGAGGCTGAGAGCAGCGGAGGAGGGGAAGAGGAATGGGAAACAGGATCCAGGGATGGCAGAGCCTGTGCCCACCAGCCCACAGGGCAATCAGAAAGGACACCTTTGCTCCAGGCAGATGCAGTGCTGGGCCAGGGTACAGGGTCTGACAAGCACCATCCAGACTGGGTAGCAGACCCTCTCATTTCTCTGCCTGCCCGCAGCCCAAGGGCTCTGAAGGGAAAAAAGTGGCAGAGGAAGATTCAGGAAACTGGGGAGAAGCCCAGCTAGCTGAGCACTCCAAAGAGCTCCAGAGATGGACACAATGGCATGAGAAGTGATCTGGTAAATGTTAGGATGAGGCAGTGGGAGAATTGCAGCTCTGAACCAGTCACCAAGAGACACACCTGAAGGAGGACCCTGCAAATGTGCCTGCCTCCGGTATGGTGTGACCTAGGGAAGAAGCTTAACATCTTCAAGCCTCAGTTTACCAATCTATGATATGCAAGGGTTGGACATGATGCTCAGGTCCCTTGCATTGCTTGAATACCATCAACTAGTGTAATCATTCATATTGAGGGTGACCCAAGGCCTCAGCGCGGGAAGCAGAGAGATATGTCAGTGTGGAGAGAGCCTTATTTAGTGGGTATTGGGAACAGTATAAAAGTAAGGGGTTATGGAGAAGGGGAGAGAGAGAAGGGGGTACAGAGAAAGAGGAAGGAGAGAGGAGAGGGGAAGGGGAGAAGATAGAGAGGTAATAGTTACCTCTTTAGAAGAGGGAAGTGGGGGGCTGGAGAGGAGGCAAGAGATCCCTTTGCCTTTGGTAGGAAGGAAGAGATTGGGAGTGGGCGGAGCTTGTCTCTTAAAGGGCAGGATACCCAGGTGACAGGCTAGGCCAGCAGATTACAACTAGCTCAAGCATTTACCACACCATGTAATCCTCCCAGTAATGTTTATCTCCCAAGTAAGCTGGAACTCCTATACTAAGAGAAAGATTTTCTACAGACTTTTTGAGAGAGGATCTCACTATGTAGCCCTTATTTACCTTAAGCATGTTATGTTTATAGGTGAGGGTTGGTACTGAACCAGCAGCAATCCTTCCGCCTCAGCCCCCAGGGCACTGGGATCACAGGCGTGTCTGTCACGCCCAGCTACACGCCAGCTTGACGGCATTTCAAGGCTTTTTGCTGGAGGCCTTACTGTAGGTTCTTAGAGTCTACAGACTTAAGAAATGCTTTTCCACTTTCTCCTGGATCACTCTAGAGCAGTGGTTTTCAATTGGTTGACCAATCCTGCATATCAGGTATTTACATTATGACTCATAATTTTGTGGTTGGGGGTCACCACAACACGAGGAACGAACTGTATTAAAAAGGGTGGAAGCATTAGGAAGGCTGAGAACCACTGACCTAGAGGGAAAGAGCGGGTATCAAGTGGGTGTAGCTCCCTGGGGAGGAGCCTGCTGGAATGCTTTACTGCACTAGAACGCTACTAATAAAGTTTTAACTCTACTTATGTTTGCCTTGTATGAAAAAAGAGTGGGCGAAGAAAGAGAAAATGGCTAACGGAAATTCACTAGCAATTCAGAGCCCCCTTTCCTGCCAAGAACCTGTCACTGAAGTATGTCTTGTGCTGCCAGGCCTCACATTTACTCTGCATTCATGCTCTAATTATTTCCACATGCAGTTCAAGAAAAATGGCTGATCAAGAGTTTCTTTTAAAAAAAAAAATGTTTCCCCCCACACACCTAAATCCCCAATACTCTCAGTTCTGGGTGGCGAAGGCTCCAATTCAGCTGACTGAGCCATCCCAGACAGCTAGTTTTAGAAGCATCCCCTGCAACAAAAGCCACATCTGGACCTCTGACATCCCTGCTGGCTCCCAGCCCCCCCTCCATCCTGAGCAAACTGACCCTCCCTCTCGCCAGACTTCCCCAGCCAGGAGCCAATTAGTGTCCATTCTTCAGAATTCTGAGTGGAATGCAGAGTTCGTCGCTCTGACTTGGTGGGAAGGAGTGGGGACAGGAATACAACCAAGAGGCATCTTGCTCCATTAGCCAATTCCAGCAATACCTGGGAGGTGGCTGTTGGCAACACACACTTGCCAGGAAAGGAGCAAAATAACCACAGCAACTACCGTGATTGGGAAATAGTGAACTCTACTCCTCACCCTATCTGAGGCTTAATTCCATTATTCCAATTTGCGTATGGCTCCCTGTCTTAGTCAGTGTTCTACTGCCTTGAGGAGACACCACGACTAAGAAGATGCTTATGAAAGAAAGCATTTTAATGGGGGGCTCACTTACAGCTTCAGAGGTTTAGTCCATTATCATGGCAGGGAGCATGGTGGAAGGCATGCATGGTGCTGGAGAAGCAGCTGAGAGCAAGTAGCTAGAAAGACTCTGAAAACCCACCTCAATACACACTTCCTCCAACAAGGTGACACTTCTTGGTCCTTCTAATCCTTTCAAATAGCAACTAAGCATTCAAATATAAAAGAGTCTATGGGGGCTCTCTTATTCAAACCACTCTACTCCCCTATTCTCAAGAGAAGTCTCTGTCCTGCAAAGTGGTTCCATGCAGGTTGGCTGCCTGACTCTCATATACCAGCCCTTACTTAGACACATCCACAGCACGTGGTCTTCCCCGCTCTGTGTGACTTTCCCTGTTTAACATGGCCTTGGCATCCTTGACCTCATCACCAGGGATGCTCTTCTTTCCAGAATGCTTGACTGTGGAGAGTGGGAGGGAGGGACCTGTGAGTAGAGTAAGTGGCCAGGACAGGTTAAAAGTATAAATCTGGGCTCCTGAGGTTTTCCAAGTCCAAATAAGAGCTCATTATTACCCTTTGAGAATAATGGTGCTAGGAGAGATTGCTGGATGCTTCTTTAGCCTTCAGATGGGCAGAGAATGTCCCACAGGACCAGCTTAGAAAACACTACCACCATCTGGAAAGTCTGATTTATGATCTGGCCTCCCTAAATTCTTCCTGTCCTTCAAGGTTTAGCTCGGGCTGTGTTACTTCATCCCCAGTGAGCCTTTCTTTTTGATTGTTATAAACTCTTCCTTCCTCATCTGACTTGTAATTCTCCCTTGTATGAATCCATTTTGATTATTATTTTTTAAAAAAAACCAACAATTCATTGTATATATATTTTCTTTCCAGCTGAGCTACAACCTTCTAGGGGACAGAAGTTAAGCTTTAGCGTCATTTTGTAGGCCTTAGTATATCAGCCATGTCACTCAATCAACATTAAGGAAGAGCTAAAGGACAGAGTTGGGTCACATCACTCTGGGTTGGGGCAGCAAGACACAGTGACAGTACTGACTCCTCTCCTGGAACTGATGCAAGGGTGGAGTCTTCTGCAGAAAGAGACTGAAGACCCCACAAATCTCCACCAGACCATTAATATCCAGCCTGGAATTTTACCAATCTGAGATTGTCTATGACCCACAAAAGACACCTGCAGGTGTGTGTCTATGGGCACATGTGTGCTGATAAGGCAGCTTGAGAGACAATGGGTGGCAGAAATGGCATTCTGTGTCTATGATTCCTGTATGCTCCAGCTGAGACAAGCTGAACGAATAAGAAAGGAGAGAAGGAAGGTGGACGGAGTATGGTGGGACTGCAGGGCATACACTGAGGCAGGATAAATGCAACCTGACACCTTGGCAGCCTAGTCAGAGAAGCAAGGGAGATAAGACGAGAGAAAGAGTGGAAGGGGTTGGTTCCTTGGGGCAGCTGTTTGGCAACCTCTTCCTAGGAACCCTGTGCCTTCATTATCCTAGGACGTAAAAGCAACTGGGCTTCTCAGTAAACTGCTCTGTCCCTTTTGTGGCAGAACATCTGAGTCTCCTGGCACCCCACTCAGGCTCATATGCTAGCCTGGTAATGGGCTGTAATTTACTGGAAAGAGAATTGGGAGGGAAGGCCCAGGCTTAGCTGGACTTATGGAGGGTGTTTTCCCTGGGGCTGGGTACTGTCAAAGGGATTGTGAGGCTCAACCAAGACAGAGACCTTCTGTCAATGGAACTAGGAGACCTGGTATAGTGGGGCAGCATGATGAAGCTTCGATTTAAAAAGGGGACAGGGTTCTGAGACTGTTTTGGAGGATGTGTAGTTGCAAAACAGCTGTCAAGATTCCAGGATCCTAACAAACTTTTTTTCTAGTCTAAAAGTGTCGAACGGGTTAAAACTTAGAAACTCCCAACTAAATGAAGTCTCCATATGTGTGTGGCCCAGGAGGGTTCTAGGAGAAGCAGACAGATGTAATTAGAAGTGTGCAGACACTGTGTTGCCATGGAAACTGCTGGCCAGGAGAAACTTGGAGTTCCAGGAATAGTCTTCTCAGGAACTGCCTGAGGCAGGTGCTACTCCTCTGGCTTGCCTGCTTCCAGGCTCTTGGGTTCCTATCCCACCCTTCAGTGATGCTAAATGTGAACCAATGGTTCCCTTAGCATCATCCCAAGGAAGGGAACTGCAAGTCGCTAGAGGGAAGTTTCTGGGCAATCTGTTTCTGTATCTGAGGCTGAGGGTCAGGCTGGGAGGCCACAAGTTTCATTTCTGTTTTATTATGGTCAGCTACTCTGCAAACACAAGTGATAAAGGACAAGAAGAATAGGGTCTATGGATGTGGCTTTCAGCCATCTATCCTATCCGCCGAGACAACTGAAAGGGGGCAGACAGCAGGCACAAACCATGACCCTAATCACATCGATCATGAGGTCTATTGGGGGAAGACGGAGGGATATTATTTTATAGAGTAGGAACTCTAACTTGATGTCTGTGGGTCCCCAGAAACTCAGGTACAGATATGATGACTGGATTTCAATGGGACATACAGATACTAAAACACACAACTGGAACTCTCTCTGTTCTTAGGAACAGTGAGAAACCTAAGAAATTACTACTCAGGACATGGGCTGCCTCTTGCAGCCCTGCATCAACAGTCATGATGCTGGGAAACTTGGGGGAGGCGAGCACCCATGTTTCTAAACCTTGGTCATTATAAATCTTCTCACCTGATTCTCTAAAAAGGTAACCCCACTTCATACATTGTCACCAAAGGAAGATGGTGCCTCTGAACTGCTTCCTGGTGGTAAAGGGGCCAGGAGTTAATCATTCCCAGCAGGGAGGCTTAATAAATCTACCCAGAAGAGGGGATATTTCTTGGGGTACATTCTTACACACTCATTAACCAAAAGCAGTGGCTCTGGGTTCCTGTGGTCAGGAAGTGTAGGGAAAGGTCAGGGTCCCCCGGGAGACCAGCAGAAATGACTATATTTTAGGCAGAATAAATCCAGGCTGAATACTATGAGCATCTGGTTCAGCCACAAGCACAGTTACAAAATTGCAGGCTATTTAGAGGGTAAGGCCCACCCAGAATGCATCCTCTAGTGTTGTCCCAGATACTGCCAGTCCCAGCCATCTGTATCTAGCAGGAGTCCTGATAGTTACCTCACAGCCGCGCCGGCGGTGGCCCTGATCTTCAGTCTGGCTTTAGACTGGAAGTTACTGAGCTAACGCCCTCATTTCCTGGACTCAAGCTCAGACTCTCAGACTGGAAAAGTGGGGTACAGCTCTCTGCCGAGTTTGGGACGTCCCCCAGACTCCTGAGGTAAGAAGGGCGCCTTAAGACGTACAAGAATCAATCTTTTTTTTCTTTTCTTTTTTATTTATTTATTTATTTATTTATTTATTTATTTATTTATTTATTTATTTATTTATTCATTCAAGGATCAATCTTTACCCATTGCTCTCTCTCTGCTCTGGCCATCCCCAGGATTTTAACAAGTCTGATTAGAGGAATGTCAGTCTTTCTAGAACAACTTAAGAGCTACATAAAACCAGTTCCTGTTGAGAAAGGTAAGACTCTAAATAGAAATGAATCTTTGAACAATCCTTATTTCTCCAAGGTGAAATGTGTAGACTACATTTCTAAGAAAGTGAAAAACAAAAACAAAATAAAATAATAAAAACAGGCCAAATAACCAAGCAGTAAAATCTCTTTCTCTCTCTCTCACACACACCCCTTCATCTTTTCTCCCCCAAACCATGCTATATCCATGTGCTGGAGGCTTGGAGAAGAACAAAGTACAGTTCTTTTTGTTTGAACAGCTCACAGATAGGTGAAGAGCGAACATGTATGTGGGCTTTCAAGGAGCAGAAATGCCATGGTCTAATAATGTTGACTGGAAATAATGCAAGGCCGATGCAATCTACGGCTAAGCAAGGCTGTAGCTCAAATCCGAAATGACCTCCCACCCCAGGGTCATGTTTCGAGTATTCTACCCTTGGCTTGCAGCACTGCTTTGTGATGGAACCTTGATGAGGGAGGGCCAGGCTAGGAAGCAGGTCACTAGGGGCAGGCCTTTGACGATCAGGCCATCCCTGACTAGATCTCTTCTCTGCTTCTTGGTTGGTGGCCATGTGATGAGAAGCCACAGGAGCAGGTTCCCAGCACTGAGGACTTTGTCATTCCCGTCACCTTCTTTGCGGCCATAGACTAAACTCTCTCTGAAACTGTGTGACAGGGGGAAGCCTGTTCTCTCTGAGTTGCTGCTGGAATATTCTGATTTGTCAGGATTGTTTGTTTGTTGGCCAGAAAAGCAACCAACGTAAGTGACAGTTGTCTGGACAACCTTAACTAACAAACACAGAATACCAGCTTCAGACCGTTAAGTTGTCTATTAATTTAATACTAGCCACTTTTCTATAAAGCTAAAAGAAGCAACGTATTTTGAGCTTTCATGGACATATTAGACAATAAGGTAGCTATGTGTTGTCAAAAACTTTCTTCTTTGTCATTTACGTGATTATTTTTTCTCTCCCTTCCCCCCCGCCC